>JAQBSW010001221.1:0-144158 GCA_029291075.1 Eudiplozoon nipponicum | reverse complement strand
GGGAAGTGGTATTGAAATGAACATTTATATAATTAAACGAACATTGGTTGCGCGGGTGGTGATAACAATTATTATAATCAAGGTTGCGGTCTTGATATAAACACCTGACCCATTAATTACTTACATATGTCAGTATAAACTAAGAATTGTATAGTGTAGAAAAGGCAATTCATCCAGTAGACCGGTTTCGTCCTTATTGGGAACTCATCAAGTACTGGCCAGAATTTGCCGCGGACAGGATACGAACCTGGGCACGTCTGCTTCGGAATCTGGTGCTCTAACCACTGAGCTATCCTGCCGCACACTACACTACACACAATTTTCAGTTATATACTAACTAATGTAACTTGGTTAGTCAATTTTTCCTTTAGGTGGAGCTCATATGGCATCCATTTAGACCCAAAGTTCCAACTAACCATGCCCAATCTGTCATTACTGAACAGACACCACATTACATGGGGAAATGGTATTGAAATGAACATTTATATAATTAAACGAACATTGGTTGCGCGGGTGGTGATAACAATTATTATAATCAAGGTTGCGGTCTTGATATAAACACCTGACCCATTAATTACTTACATATGTCAGTATAAACTAAGAATTGTATAGTGTAGAAAAGGCAATTCATCCAGTAGACCGGTTTCGTCCTTATTGGGAACTCATCAAGTACTGGCCAGAATTTGTTCCGTGATATCTCGTATTTAAATTGTTGCGAACCCGATCAACTCTCTGATGTGTAGTAAATAGTTTTTTGGTTTTTTTGGTTGGTGGGTAGTCGATTAGAATATCATTTTGATAAATCTTTTCAATGTTTAGGCCGAGCGTATGTCATTTAATATAAAGATCTTCATTTATATATATATATATATATATATATATATATATATATATATATATATATTTTATCATTGTAAAGAAAAAACACATTACTAAAAAAGTAGATAATGGACATTTATTGCGAGAGTACAAAGCATTTATTTACAATCTTTCATTTAAACACATCCTTGGTTTTCATTTGATTATATGGGTGGAAACTATTCTGATTTGGGCTTGCTTCAATTTCTTGTTTCGGCTGATTGGTAATTATATATTTGTATGTGCCTATATTTCTGTCGATTTTCGCGTAGGGAGCTTTCTCGCTCTATTGCAAAGTAATTTCGGAGCTCAGGTCTTCCTCGTAATGTTGGATTGCGGGTTACCCAACTTTTCACATTTTTGACATCCGTGTGTACGAGTTTGTCCACAACTGTCGTCCTTCGTTTCACCTTGTTCATCAATTTTGTTCTCTCGCTGTTACCAACGGTATCATTGGATACCGTATTTGCAGTTGCTTTTTCTTCATCAGTTTGTTGCCAATCCGATCAACTGTCTAATGGGTCTTGTTTAGCGGATGTTTGACCTTCCCTGGATACCATTAAATTGTTGTTTGGTTTTTTTTCGTGGTCAGTCGATTAGAATATCGTGTTGATGAAACTTTTTAAAGTTTAGGCCGGGCGCTTGTTGTTTTATATAAAGAGCTTCATATATATATAAATATTGGATTTTACTTTGAGTAGAATTGAGAAATTGGCCAAATAGGATGGCTGCTACGTGAAACCGAGTCAGTCTAGTTGCCACCCACATAATAAAATGAAAACCAAGGGTTTATATGAATGGAAGATTGTAATGGGAAGTTCAGTAATCTCCAAATAAATGGCCATTATCTATTTTGTATTATAAATGATTTTTCCTATTTTTAAATACACCAAATATATATATATATATATATATATAATGACTTCAAGTATTTTATTATAGAATGTACAAAAACGTACAATGGTGTAGTTATGGAAAGGTGTATTTCACTTCTACTGGCAGCTACATAAATGCAAAATCTTGAGCAAATAAATCCGAGAAACCTAATTGCCTAGTATATAATTTACAAAGGGTGTGTAGATAGAAATATAAAACTTACTTTCGAGGTTGAGAAAGGAAATACTTTTCATTTCTTTGACATCAGATTCACACGAGAAGAAATGGTGATTTGACAATGACACTTGATAAAAAATCTAGTTTCTTTGGGTTGTACGTTCAGTATGACAGTAGTGTGACGAAATCTCACAAAATAAAACTAAATAAAGTTCTAGAAATCCGAATCACAAAAATCAGTTCTAAACAATTAAACGAATATTGGTTGCAGGGGCGGTGATAACAATTCCTTTTCAATCAAGTTTGCGATCTTGACACATGATGTACATATACATACGTATGCATAGGTATATATATATATATATATATATATATATATATATATATAATTAGGAAGAAAAAACAAATAATTAACAAAGTGGATAAAGGCCATTTATTTCGAGATTATTAAACATAATTTTGCAATCTTTCATTAATATGCATTCTGGGTTTTCAATTGATTACGCTGGTGGCAACAAATCTGACTCGCTTTTACTTAGATTTCATATTTTGGTTGATTGCTAAGTGTGTATGTGTTTGTGTTTGTGTGTGTGCCTGTTTGCATGTAAAGGTCATCTCGCTGTATTGCAAAGTGATGTCTTCGATCTGGTCATTATTGTAGTGATGGCTTGAGATTTAACCATCATTACACTAATGACCAAAACTCAGACATCACTTTGCAATACGAAGAGAAATAACTTACATGCAAACATGCACACACACAAACACAAACGCATACACACTAACCTATCATCAAAACTAGAAATAGAAGTAAAAGCGAGTCAGATATGTTGCAACCCGCGTAATCAATTGAAAACCCAGAATGCATATAAATGAAAGATTGTGGAGAGATATTTAGTAATATCGAAATAAATGGCCTTTATCCACATTGTTATTAATGTGTTTTTTCTTCTTCATTAGAAATATACTGTGTAATATTTGAAGGCAATGGACATGGTTAAGATATATATATATATATATATATATATATATATATATATATATATATATATATATATATATATAAATTACAGCATGACACTTGTTGTTTATTTCGCCGTTTTCCTCTGATGTTGACTATAATATGACGAAACTTGTCACTTTATGTAAATGACGCTAATTTCGTTATTTCTAAATCGTTAAATAAGTTATGCATATCGATTTTCTTCATTTTGAAATCCCAAATAAGGTAAACAAATGATGTTTAGATATTTTCTTCGCCACAACAAGTATTAATATAATTGGGCCAGGTTTTCGTTGAACTCCGTTTAATTATTGAAATATTTATAAGAAAAATTATAACATCTTAGTCCTGAATCTTTAATTTTGCTATAATTCAGTGAAAATTTTGGTCTATATTAGAAATATAGTTTATTTATATTTCCTATTGCCGATTTTCTGAACTCTCATCAGGAATTATTCAGAGAAAGACTCAATTCTTCAACTCATTTTTAGGAGGTTTTAAAAGCTGTGTTTTTTTAAATTAATTAATTATTCCGATAATAAAAAATAATTATTAATGTCAAAAAGTTGCTTTCAGAAACTGAATTTTATTTTCCAAGCGAATTACTAGTAATACTAAAATAAGCAAATTATACCAATAATATTTTTCTTCAATTTTGTAATAGATTTGAAATACCTAGTAACAAATTAGTTCAAATGTGACCATAAGGATAGACCAAAGTCAGCATGAACGGAAGGTATAATGCCATGCGCATATTCGTTTTGCGTTTACTGGCGACTCATCAGTAGGATCCGGTATTCGCTCTTTAACCACTATATATTTGGGTTAGGAATGAGGGAAAACTGGACGCTACAATTTCCCAGACGAATGAGTAAACCTGCAGTATGGAAGCTAACTTCATAAAAGTCTCGACAATGCGACTTCAACGCTAAAAAATTGTTACCAGGTGCACAACATATATATATATATATATATATATATATATATATATATATATATATATAGTATAACGAGTCCGAGAAGGATCACAAGACTATGATTTATGATTTGTTACAAAGTACCATATGCGACTGTTTTTTCTAAATTGGAAATTTGATACATATCGCATTTACTTTAATCACAGAATGAAGGTCAGTATAAATACTAAATGTATATTTTGTTTTTTCTTTCAATTTTTATATAAAGAGATGTTCAATTGTAGATATCAGACATCAATATGCAATACAGCGAGGAAGACCCTTAAATGCAAATAGGCACACACACAGACACAAACAAACTTATTAATCAGCCAAAACAAAAAATAGAAGTGAAACAGAGTCAGATTTGTTACCACTAGCATAATCAACTGAAAACCCAGAATGTATATAAATGAATGATTGTAGAGTGATGTTTAGTATCCACGAGATAAGTGAGCTTTATCCTCTTTAAAGTTATTAAGTGTTCATTTTACCTAATTAAAATATATATATATATATATATATATATATATATATATATATATATATATATATATTCTCTTCTCTCTCTATATATAATGAAATAACGTCAAAATGTGAGTATAATCCATAAAAGTCTCGCATACATTCGCTTAACTGTAAATATCGGCTAAATCCACGCTACGCAGTCACGAACGTAGATTGATTGCAGTATTCGACTTGTATACTTTAATTAGTCAGTTGATTAATCATTTTATCGAAAAGTTCGAGTAAGTTGCTCGCAAGGTTATGATGAAATAGATAGCCGCTTATCTTTTAGCATACTTCATATGTGCGCGGCTGTTTGTTCCCCGTTTTTTACTTTGTTGACTGCTCTGATGATACACATATTACGTCAAAAGGGGTTTAGTAATTGGCTAGTTGAAATGAGATTGATGTTTATCCCGACACGCGCAATTAAATTTTTTTCTATAAACGCTAACATAGATAAACAAATATGTATTAGTTGTTGAACAAATAAGTTCAATTGTAAACAGAAGGGTAAACCAAAACCAGTATGAACGGAAAGTATAATCTCGTGCACATTCGTCTCATGCTTACTGGTGACTCATCGAATAGAATGTGCACTGGATTATACTTTCCGTTCATGCTGCCTTTGGTTTATCCTTCTGGTCACAACTGAACTAATTTTTTACTAGGTGCACAACACCTAATACATAGTTGCATATATATTAGCTCTCCGCAACTAACGGTATCTAACTGTTAAAGATAAGTAATGTTCATTTTTGCTTCAATTACATAAACATTAAATAATATTTTAACCTGTTTATTCCTATGTTTTCATTTCGTTTTAGAAATATGAAAAGTTAGAATTTAATTAGATGATTATAGTTTATAGTTAATCTGTATAGCTAAGCAATATAGATAATAAGACTGCGTTAGCTAAATTTGACTAATGAGCTTTAAATATCTTTCGCACTCACTTGCCATTTTACGTTTTATATACATACAATTTTTGAGCAACTAGTAACAAATTAAGTCAAATATGACCAGAAGGATAATTCAAAGTATAATTTCGTGCACATTCGTTTCGTGCTTACTGGCGACTCATCAGTAGGAGCCAGTATTACGTCCTTTAACCACTATATATTTAGGTGAGGAATGTGGTAAAATACGACGCTACAATCTCCTAGACAAATGTGTAAACCTGCAGTAGTGAAGCTAACTTCATATAAAGTCATTGGAAATGCGACATTGAAGCCAACTCACTCTACATAATACATATACCGAGTCTGTAAAGGACACCAACATTATGGCTACTGTCTCAGTACAAGATACCCACATAATGGTATCGAAAATATACATGGTACCAACACTATGATTGCCGAGTCGAACATAATACCAAAACTATGGATCTCAATGTATGCTAAAGTTCACCAAAATTGAGTATTACATATATTTTGGAACACCTGTTGCTTCACAAATCCATACACTCTGGCATTGGTCGATATCATTTATCGCATTTGGTGTTAAATTATGACATCATTCCATTAAATATATAACAATTAAATATGGTTTCCGGAAGAAGCGCCTGATTTAATGTTTTTCAGATGCATAGACTGTACGTAAATCCATTTGACGGGGAAGATTGCTGTCAGGTTATAAATAAATTACACTAGGTTATTTATAGGTATCAGAAAGGTTTACCAATTGTCAGTTGATAAATGTATCCGGTGACTGATCGAAGTTGTGCTATGTTGTTCGAAGACTGGTTAGAAACAGTAGGATTGGTGTTTCTTTCAAGCTGGCAAACTTGAATTAAATAATTTTACCACGACCCGTGCAATCAATGATTGTGCAATTGAATTACAATATCGTTAAGATAAGCATGTAAATATGGCATACTTGGTTTGATTAAAACCCATTAAAACCCATCAGAATTGGTTTACAGAAGAATAACTTCTTCTTGACTAATATCTGATTCTGTGTTATGTTTACTTATATATTAGAGTTGTTATTCTTAAATACAATTTATCATTTAAAGATATTATGCTAGAAAATTTATTTCTCGATAGAGCCAAGCAGTGCAAAACATTGCGCACAATAATAATGGAACTAATAATTAAAATTTCGCATGCGACATTGCGTAAAAGAACAATTACAGAAATGTACCAAGATTCACTTATCATTCAAATATATACCAAAAACATTTTAATGGTTCCAATAAAGACTAGTCAGGTGGACAATAATAAAACACTAATGTGTGCATCATGAATATAATTCCCAATACAAGCCTGGCTCCACTAGTTTGTTTTGTAAAACTGGTGAGGATGGACCAACTGCAGAAAGCTATCGATAAAAGCTGCCGAAATATATTGTTCAACAAAGAAAACAACTGGAATCATTACTGCGTTAGACAAAACCCAGATCAGGTGTTCTCGATTAGTCCAGGTTCGCAAAAAATATTTTCACTATGGGAATTGCAGGTCCTTTTTGTAGCTGACGAAAACCGGATATATAATATCAGCATTCATTACGTTGAATTAAATAATCTACTCAATTAGCTGAGTAGAAAGGCTTTTTACATGAGCTGATTAATAGAAAAGTAAAAGCTGTTCTTAATATTCATTTAAAAATATCAGTTGAAATTAATTTCTATCTTGAAACATAATAATTTTATTACTGATGCTCTATTTGTTACGACGTCGAAGTGACTTCCTTGTGCAATTTAAGTGCAGACAAAATTTCTAAGTTAACTCAATTTGCCAATTAAATGATCCACATCAAAGGAACAATACTTTAAATCAAGTTTGCGAGCTTGAAGTAAACACCAATCCTATTGTAGTCAGCTTTCCGTTGTACTCTGATGTTGATCATGGAAGATCGTAACGAGCCAGTGCGTGCCACTGTCTGTAGTTTTACTATATTGTTCGACGACTGATTAGGTACAATGTGATTGGTGTTTACTTCAAGCTGGCAAAATTGATTTATAGAATTATTACCACCAGCCATGCAATCAATTATTGTTTAATTCATAGTAGCAATGTTTAAGCCAGAAATATTATAAAAATTCACTTCATTAAGGCAGGGTCAGTGTTTGAGTACAATCAATGTGTTTAGTAATTTTTTTTCATTTTAGATCTCGATATAACCTTTGAAATATATATGCCCTTATTAAAGCCATAATGTTGGTCTAAGTTATTCATATGCCACAAACAATAAAACGGACGTTTTTCATTAAAGATTTGAACTCGTCCTACACATTTAATCAGTCTGGCATTAAGACAGGTAAAAATTCAGTTTATTAGCATAATTAGAAAAAATCATTCAGTGGAACCGTAGCGCAATAAAGTTCTTGGAAATGACAATGTTTTTTTTCATTTTGAATATTTATTGTGCTAACTGGCGACTCATCAGTCGCAGCCTATATTACGCCCCTTAACCACTATATATTTTGGTGAGGAATGTGGGAAAATAGGACGGTACAATCTCCTATACGCATGTGTAGACCTGCAGAAGTGAAGCTAACAGGATTTAAAGTCTTGACAATGAGACTTCAACACTAACTCTCATCTCTTATAATATATATATATATATATATACATACAGGAAATATATATATATATATGCATACATATATATATATATATGTTACAGGTGATATAGGAGAGGTCGAGCTCGTGGGCAGATATTGTCACATCATAGCTATTGTGTTAGTAATCGATACTAACATTATAGTACCGAAAAGGTACATGATACTAACACTATGATTGCCGAGTCGGTACATGGTACCAACACGATGGATATCAATGTATGCTATAGTACACCGAAATTGAGAATTACAACAATTTCTGAACACCCGTTACTCCAGTAAATCCATAAACTCTGGACTTGATGGATACCAGTTATAACATTTCACGGTAATCATGACATCATTCATTTAAATATATAACAGATAGATAATGTTTATGGAAAAGAACTAATAAATATGCGATTTTGATTTTGGTGTTGCGCGCCTTTTAACAGATCAATTCAAATATGACCAGAAGGATAAACCAAAGATAAAAAGCCTATCATATAAATGCCTGGCATATTATATGGAGCATATATATATATATATATATATATATATATATATATATATATATATATTAGGTCTCCCGCAACAAATAGTATTTAACTGTTATATATTAAATTGAATGATGTCATGCTTACCGCGAAATGTGATAACTGATATCGATGAAGGCCAGTGTGTATGGATTTAATGGAGTAACAGGTGTTCATAAATTGTTGTAATTCTCAATTTCGGTGAACTATAGCATGAAATGATATCCATCAGGTTGGTACCATGTACCGACTCGGCAACCATAGTGTTAGTACCATGTACCTTTTTGGTACTATAATATTGGTAGCCGTTACTATCACAATAGCCATAGTGTTAGTATTCTTTACAGACTTGGTATATTTATTATATAGTTTGAGTTAGCAAAGAAGTCGCATTTTCGAGACTTTATATGATGTTAGCTTCACTTTGGCAGGTTTACGCATTCGTAAATATCAGCAATTTTTATTAGATTTTGTTTCGTCCTTATAAATGCGAAACATCAATCGTTTTTTATATCTCTCACCAAATTTCCTTAATGCGCATTCTGGTAGTATTTGGCGTACCAAATTGACACTTACATTAAATATTTTACCGTAAAGAAATTGTTTATCATAATTTCATCATGTGCTAACAACAACAACAACGCAATATTTTGCCGTTATGCTTTTGTTTGTAAAAAAACATTGTTTTGGCATTATTTTTCCAAAATACGTCACGAAATGCAGAAAAAAATTAAACTACAAATTCAAACGTATCCAAGCGGAGTAATGCATTAAATCATACGTAGGAACGCACAATCGATAGATTGGAGAATCCGTTTGAATCAAGAGTAGGAGTAAAATATTAACCAGTAATCATTTAAATATATGAATAGACAGAAAATGGACTATTTCCACCGTTCGTGAGTGGAACGCTATTTGGCTAATCGTTTTAATTGTTAATCGATTTAATTGCTACTGCTTTCTAAAAAAATCCTGTTTCGCTATTAACATTTACATTAGTTAAGTTAAAAACAATCTGATAAACTATATTTACATTATATGTGTTGTGTTTATCACAGGATTAATCTCATTTCATTGTTTTGGTAAATGCTTGGGATACGTTTATCGGTATCCTTCAACGGTCTAAAATTCACCACAATTCCTAGGATAAAAAAATAAGGCGAGTGGAATATGTCATTTGGAAATATCATTTACACTTCTGACTGACTAGAGGCATTATAAATGATTTACGACTCACTAGCTAGGTGTGTGTCACGTACACTTTGTGTGTCTGTAACTGTTATGCAGAAAGAGCAAGGTTAAATTAGAGTAGCTTAATTAAGAAATATACTCTACATGCGTTAGACTTATAGCCTTATGCTCACTATGTCAAATGACGTACTTGAGCCGAGAAAATCAAATCTACTCTTAATGACATTAGGCCAAGGTAATTGATCAAAATTACAGTCAGACGAACCGTTTCTCTCAAACCATTCGAGTTAGATTTATGACAAACCAGTCTCATAATAACTGCCTTTATTTTATTCGAGTGTCGCACTCACGTATTTGCTTGAATTTGCAACTGGATAGTAATCAGTTAAATATAATTAATACACCTCATCATGTATCTTAATGAAACTGTAGTCAAAAGTTGTTAACTTATCCTTCGCAGGCGTAAGACAAGTTGTTTTATTATGTTTTATGATGGATTAGATTTTGTCGGATTTTACCGTCAATAGTTGATTAGCCAGTAATTAATTCAGGAATAAAATAATATTCTGATACGTGAATTCTTGTTTTCCAATGCTGTGTCGAAAATCATAAATAACGATGATTACATAACTCATTATTTGGAAACTAGTTTTTTAGTTAAGATACAACATATGTCTAAATTTCATGTATGGTTCTCGATTGACATATTATTCGTCTGGAGCAACGGTTATGATGATATGAAAAAAATCTTAACTTTTACCAATCAAACCAGCGAATTTCAATTTACGAAGGAAAGTGAACTTTTAGTTGAATTACTGTTTTTGGATGTTGAATTAATTAGAAACAGTAGAACGAGATTATTTTTGGATCGACGCTTAATCGGGATTTATTATTTATTTCAATCCTTGTTATACGTATCGGATGGAAATCAATAATATTAAATCATGAACAATTATTAGCCTTAGATTGACTGACATAAAGCATAAGAAGTTGGACCAAAATTTACCCTCTCAAGTTAACACAAGCAACAATGACAGATTACGCAATTATATTTGGTCCAAACTTGAGGAAAGATGATAAGCACATCGAAACGCACCCAATTAAGGACAGGCCGCAAAATTTGATCTTTCGTGTTATGCATACGTGACCGGATACACAATTAACTGTGGCGAATGTAGACGCATAGCGTTTTGTTGACATAACTGAGTAACGAGATGGATTAGGGAGTCTACTGAAATTCAGTCAGGAGGTACATGAAAACGATAGATGGCAAATTCGTTAAGTTAGATTTGATACACAGCATTGGCTAATGATTGTAAAAGTATGCTACACAAATAAGAATCTGAAAGATTGAAAAATTAAGAACGTTGTACTGAGATGGGATAACAAGCTTATTACTAGTTATTAAATTTTTGTTGACTCTATCTTTCCAAGTTTCATCCTTTTAACTGTCGTATTTGTTAATTAAAGACTCTTAGTTAGTTGAAAGATTTCTAAAGTCATTTTCTTAATTAACATTTTTTTGGTATAATGCTCTATCTTTCGTCCCTCAGTTTCCTAATTCTCAAGTCTGACCATTACCTATTTAATTTCATACTTAATTACCCTATTTAATTTATTAAAGCACCTTGTTTGCCCACCCCCAATTGTTTCAGATCACATCATTTCAAATGTTGCGAATAGAAAAATTTAGTCTTACGCGCTCATATGGTAAATTAAAATCTATTGACAGCAGATGCATGTTAAAAAATACAAGCACATGTGCACATACGTGACAGACGCCTATAATGTTAAATGACAGTAAAATCTATAAACAGGCCATTCTTAATTAAAAACCAGGTGGTTTGAGTGAAAGTTCACACTTGCATAATTCGTTTGTCGTTCGGTTTTATCATTCAATTTTGTATAAGACCACTGAGATTGTGTTTTGTTTATTGGGCACCGCATTGTAAAATGTGGGTACATCCTTAAATAAGTCATTTCACATTGGTAATGTGTACCAAGTAGTCTGACGTATATAAAGTTTAAATTATAATTCAACCGCTCTAATTGTAAACAACTTTTGAAGACGCACAAGCATACTTTCCTAATTAGTTTTTTCCTATGACTTGTGGCGAACTGTGGACCTATGGTGGATACTTGCATATCCATGAGCAATATTCCAAAAAAGCCACGAACTGGGACCAATTCGGTGTTAGCCACAACACATATTAGGTAATCCTGAAAAAACTAAGTTCGCAAGTAAAAATTTCATTCAATAAACAAACATTTTAGAGCTTCTTCTTGAGACAAAACCAGTGAACTCTTATTGGATTAAATATTTGCCTTATGATAATACCTGGAGAGTGGTCAATTTTTTTAACACACCATGAATAAACAAACAAATACAATCGAAAATTGAAAACATTATTCGAATACAAAATCGCAATTGAGAATAGTACATCCTCAAACTGGTAATAATGCGGTTTTTCAGTTGGTGGTATGTAGAAGAATATGCATCGTTATACACTTGAAATAAATTATTCAACCTAATTATGCTTCATAAGATATTTAAAAACTTCCTACTTTGTGCAAGTATGTATTAGGTGTTGCGAACCTAGTAAAATTTAGTTCAGTTGTGACCAGAAGGATAAACCAAAGACAGCATTAACGAAAAGTATAATCTCACGCACATTCGTTTCGTGCTTACTGGCGACTGATCAGTAGGATCCAGTATTACTCCCTTTATCCACTATATAATGGGTGAGGAATGTGGGATAATAGGACGGTACAATCTCCTATACGAATGTGTAAACCTGCAATAGTGAAGCTAACGTCATATAAAAAGTCTACGACAAAGCGATTTCAATGCTAATTCACTCTATATAATATATATATACCGAGTCACATTCCGACTGCCTAAAATTAAGTATCAAATTAATAATTAAGTACGATTGGCATGGAAGCTAATCTTTAGATTGAGGACACTAGCAAGTTAGCTAAAGATATGGCAGTTATGAATTTAACAGATTTGAAAGAGAGTATAAGCTTGTCAGATTCTAGTATAAAATTAAAGACTGATCACGATCTGTCATCTATGAGGTTCTCAGATAATAATATGTATGGAGCCTCTACAATAGCCATAGTGTTAGTATCCTTTCCAGACTGAGTATATATATTATATAGTGTGAGTAAAGGTTGAAGTCGCATTGTCGTAGACTTTATATGATGTTAGCTTCACTATTGCGGGTTTACACATTCGTCTAGGAGATTGTACCGTCCTATTATTCCACATTCTTCACCCAAATATATAGTGGTTAAAGGGCGTAATACCGGCTCCTACTGATGAGTCGCCAGTAAGCACGAAACGAATGTGCATGAGATTATACTTTCCGTTCATGCTGCCTTTGGTTTATCCTTCTGGTCACAACTGAACTAATTTGTTACTAGGTTCGCAACACCTAATACATACTTGCATATATATTAGTTCTTCGCAACAAACAGTATTTAACTGTAATATATTGAATTGAATGATGTCATGCTTACCGCGAAATGTGATAACTGATATCGATGAAGGCCAGAGTGTATGGTTTAACTGGAGTAACAGGTGTTCGGAAATTGCTGTAATTCTCAATTTCGGTGTACTATAGCATACATTGATATCCATCAGGTTGGTATCATGTACCGACTCGGAAACCATAGTGTTAGTATCCGGTACTCATCGATTTCAAAAAGTAGGTATCAGTTACTAACACAATGGCCATAGTGTTAGTATCCTTTACAGACTCGGTATATATATTATAGAGTGTGAGTTAGCATTGAAGTCGCATTGTCGTAGACTTCAGATGATGTTAGCTTCACTGTTACAGGTCTACACATTCGTCTAGGAGATTGTACCGTCCTATTATCCCACATTCTTCTACCCAAATATATAGTGGTTAAAGGGCGTAATACCGGCTCCTACTGATGAGTCGCCAGTAAGCACGAAACGAATGTGCATGAGATTATACTTTCCGTTCATGCTGCCTTTGGTTTATCCTTCTGGTCACAACTGAACTAATTTGTTACTAGGTTCGCAACACCTAATACATACTTGCATATATATTAGGTCTCGGCAGCAAACAGTATTTAACTGTTTTCTACTTGGTGGTTGATAAAAGTTTAGATTTTTTTGCAAGATTATACAATCTTGTAGGAATTCATTCAATAGTTTACGGATAACTTTAATATTGATATCGTTTTTTACTAAGTTATATGTACATTGATATTTTGGAATGAAGGAAATCATGAAAATTGACAAAATAACCCTCAATGTATATATTTGAATAGCTAAAATTTTATTCAGAAATTTACGCATTATTGAATGAAATTCTAATTTAAACTATATTTTAATCTTCGTAGCTGCCTTTTTGTAATCTATATTTTGTTTTCGTGAATCCAACATATTCTTGCATAATTAAACCCTCGAGGCATATTCTTAAAATCTCATCATAATAAGAATTCATGACAGCATTTTCAAAAAATGAGGTAGCACAATTTTAATTTTAGCACTAATCTCATTCTGACGCAAAAACTATTGTTTGCTTTTTGTAATACGCTGCATAAGTACACGTTGAAATGAAGTAGAAAATATTTTTTTACAATAAAAGACTTAATTTGATACGATGAAACCGAGTAAGTGTCTTCCTATCCAAGATATAACTGTCATACACTTCTGATGCCTCTGACACATTGTTTTGGTTGTTTGTGCTCTAAACGTATTCTTCCCGTTCGACTAATTTAGCAACCTTACTAATTTCCAATTCTTGATTGAGACACATTAAAAGTTGTTGAATCTGTTATTTATTAAAATGTTACAGTATTCAGAGAAAACATGCGACTACGCAATAGTTACTCTAAATATCGCGTTTTATTCTTCCCTTAAGTGAATTAAGTTAGGCACACTTTTTAATTAACAATAGAATCTCCTACAACGCCATAAATTTATTTTAAATTACAGTAAACTGGATAAGAATTTAAAACGCATTTTATGCAATTTTTCCGATTTTATCTTAATAAGTCAGTTTTGCGTGTTGAGGTTTTCGGAAACCTAAATTGCCTCAAAATATATCCGTCAAATTTTCTCCATTATTTACACAAACAAATACCAATTGCATTCTTGTGTACAAATCAATCAAAAGTAACAACTAAAACAGGTTTCAAATTAGTTCAGTTGTGACCAGAAGGATAAACCAAAGGCAGCATGAACGGAAAGTATAATCTCATGCACATTCGTTTCGTGCTTACTGGCGACTCATCAGTAGGAGCCGGTATTACGCCCTTTAACCACTATATATTTGGTAGAAGAATGTGGAATAATAGGACGGTACAATCTCCTAGACGAATGTGTAAACCTGTAATAGTGAAGCTAACATAATCTAAAGTCAACGACAATACGACTTCAATGTTAACTCACACTATATAATATATATACCGAGTCTGTAAAGGATACTAACACTATGGCTATTGTGTTAGTAACTGATACCTTTTTTGAAATCGATGAGTACCGGATACTAACACTATGGTTTCCGAGTCGGTACATGATACCAACCTGATGGATATAAATTTATGCTAAAGTTCACCCAAATTGAGAATTACAACAATTTCCGAACACCTGTTACTCCAGTTAAACCATACACTCTGGCCTTCATCGATATCAGTTATCACATTTCGCGGTAAGCATGACATCATTCAATTCAATATATTACAGTTAAATACTGTTTGTTGCGAAGAACTAATATATATGCAAGTATGTATTAGGTGTTGCGAACCTAGTAGCAAATTAGTTCAGTTGTGACCAGAAGGATAAACCAAAGGCAGCATGAACGGAAAGTATAATCTCATGCACATTCGTTTAGTGCTTACTTCTTCGCAACAAACAGTATTTAACTACTAGTATGTTTGAACGATTTGTCATTTACAATTGTTAAACATTGCAGTCCGATTGACCTTTTCCTTGACCACCGTTCTCTTCCTTATTCCTTTAAGCTTGTCGGACTGAGGGAAGCATCAGTCGAATTAATTTCAATCAATCCTACAAAAAGCAAGTGCTAAAGTACTTTTCTCCGCCTTCTCAATATCAGACCGACGGTCCATAATAAAAGTGGACCCGAATTCTAAACACCAGAAATCAAGAGTTAAATTATGTAATTGTTATTTAAGAAAAGCGAGAAATAACCGAATAATAAAAGAATAAAAAGCCAAAATTCTTTTGAGCTGATTAGAATTAAAATGTGGAAAATTAATTTTAATTCATAATTAAAAGAAAAATTGAATTTTCCGACATTAGGAACCAATTCGACTTTAAAACTGCACAATAAATAATGTACACGGCTTCCATTTCAAATTAATGCCGTCTAGCGTTCTTTAATGTTTATCATCTGAGCCGAATGAACGCATGATATCTCGGATTTCAACTGGAACTTTAATTTTGTAAAAAAACGTTCAAATACGGCTAGAAGCGCTTAATCTCGGAGATTCACGCAATGAAATTACGAGTTGCGGCCGTAAATTGGCAATGCAGTCATTTTCAAGACTTTTTCAGCATTTGACTTATTGATATATATTGTTCAAACAAGGAAGTACAGATTACAGGGGTCTTCGTAATAGTTCCGTAACTCAAGTTTTCGGGTTTGATTGAAAATTCCCAGGGAAAATATAAAGCGTACGTCTTTTTCACGTTCTTTTACTATTCAAACTTATATGATCATACTTAATCGCGGACGTCAAACTGACCACTAATTTGAAAGTGTTTATGAGGCTCGTCCGTCTTACACTCAGGTTTGTTTCCGTCATACGTGCATAATTAATAGGATACTTCAAAGCGGTTCAATTTTTGTATAATAATAAAGATTTTTAATGATATATGATTGGATAAACATGAGAATTTTTTATTTCAAATCCAAAACGCGCAATCAATTGACCCCTGAGTTTATGGCACAAAATGTTTTGAGACTTGCTTTCACAATAAATGGGTTTTTTTGCTGTTTTTTTGTAGAATTTGATTGTTCTGGCGGGAAAAGGAAACAGTTTTGGGGGAACCGTTTTACAACTGATTGATTACCGCGAGAAGACGCTTCTTGCAGAAGTTGATGTAGGTCTAATTGTGCGTTTCTTCTCGGATATTTAGCGTTTAAACAATAAAATAGGACTAAAGTTATATTGAAATAATACCAAAATACGTTATTTTAACGAAAAGTTATTTTCTAAATTCATTTTTAAAGAAATTGATTAATTTCATAAATCCATCACAGTTTGGTCGGAAACGATTATTATACGAGGACTGCGGCAAAATTCACGACAATATTCAATGAATTGTGATTAAGGACGAAACCGGCCTACCTGATGACTTCCTCCTCTTCGTAATACAATGCCTAATTTTTACTTTAAAAAAATATATATTGGGATTGATGTTTATGCCAACCTCGCAAACTTGATTCAAATAGGTATTTTCACCGCGTGTGCAAAAAAAAGTTCGTTTAATTACGTAAACCAAAACATAACAAAAGATTTATGAATACAACCCCGATTTATATTTTAAATTCTTTTGTATTTTTTCTTTATGTGCGTTTCTTATTCCCTGCATTTGTCTCTACTAAACGGCATGTTTTATTATCCCACGCTAATTACATTTTGAATTTATTTTTTGCAGGGAGCAAAAGTTGAAAATGAAAACGACTCGATATTTCGGTATAATAAAGATACGCAAACACAAAAAAATTTTAACAAAATTATCTGAGTTATTTTTGCATGAAATCATTGTTCTTTCATAACCTTTTAAAATGTGAAATCAATTTAAAAAGCATTTCACAAAAATAATTTTTAACTTTAGGTTAAAATTCACATTATTATTAATTTCAGTAGTGTACTAAAAATCTCAAGTATAAAATTTATTCAAAATTATAATAATTATGAATGTGTATTGAAAATTATTTTTGTGTCAGAGAATTCCTATATCGTCAAAAAGATTTATAGAAAAGAGCTTAAAAGGACACATGTTTTCTGGCATATCTCAACGATTGAATTTGTCTTAATGTTTTCAAAAAAAGAATGTTGCAATTGACGGGTTGCGAAAAAGTTATTTTGTATTTCCAAACGAAGTGGATTACCCAGTGCAAAACTAAGCATACATTGAGAAGGAGACGCGTTCTTCGGAGTCAGTATTTTGCAGATTCAATTTGCCGCATTTAATAGGCGAAATAATTTTTACCCTTGTAAACGCCCCAGCTTCAAGTAAATGCCGTACGACGTTACAAACTCGGTTAGAGTGCCATAAAATAAAGAGTTAGTACTGTTGGGGGCCCTTAACAGGGCCGGTCTTGCGTTCTCTGGCAAATGCCGAGAAGGTCCGTAAGTGTGATGTCGTCCAGAAGTACTCCTAGACTCTTGTGACCAGCTCGGGTTGACTTGGGTTGTGGTTCCTTCTGTTGTGGCGTTGGAATCTCGCTGAGTAACTTCGTTGAAGTTCTGCAGTAATTGGCTCGTCTCTCTAGTTGTACAGCAACAAGATTGGCGTTACTGATGTTGCCAATGTTGGTAAAGCAAGGCCAAAAATCAGCGTATGTGAAAGGTGGGAGACAGCACGTCGGAGACACGCACAGCAGAAGGCAATCGCGACAACTGAATTGCATGGTAAATTCACCGTGCTTAAATGACCATGTAATAGCCATATATGGCTACTTGCACATTATTGGTTAACGGCAAGTTTCGCTTTTTTCTCATTGGTGCAGCGTAAATCGAATTGAATTTAATTTACGCAATATGTCGGCAATTCCTTGTGTCGTTAAACCTTGAACTGAATTTAAATTAGTAAAGAAAATATGTGTGTTACCATGGAACATGCGTTTTACGCATTGTGTGCTTATTTGACAATTGGATGCTTTAAATTCAAATTAATCGTCCTTTCCTTCCAAAGTGCTATTTCAAGTACCAAATACCACAATTTTGTCAAGATGTAGTGAAAAGGTAATTGTCTTTGCTTAAACTGTTTTTTTATCTTCGGTTTTTTACCCTGTTTATTTAGTTTGTAAAACAATTTTGCTAAAAAAATCACTGTTGTTTAAATTTCTTAAATAAACTTTAAAGTACCCTTATGGCGAAATTTCCTTAAATCGAACAAATTTATAACCATATTCTAAGGTACTCGAACGTGTGAGAAACTGAATCAGTATATATATGTTAGATAAACGTAAATAAATATAAACATTTTGCAAGATATATTGTGTGAAGCAAACAAAAATATTTTGATTCAAGAAATATTATTCTATAAATCAATTTCGCGACCTTGAAGTAAACACCAATCCAATTGAATATGAACAGTCAAAAAAAACACACGTGCTGACGCCGTTTAGACATCCATTATCATCACCAGAGTAAGACGGCAAAATGACTAGCGAGAATCGAATCCAAATACATATACATGCATTGCGGTTTGTCTCTGGCCACCTAAAAGAAATAAATTAACCCAGTTACATTAGTTAGTGGATGAATGAAAATTTTTTTTAATGTGCGGTAGGGTGGCTCAGTGGTTAGAGCACCAGATTCCAAAGTAGATGTGCCCCGGTTCGAGCCCTGTGCGCAGAAAATCTTGAACAGTACGTTATGAATTCCAAATAAGGACTAAACCGATGTACTGGATAAATTGCCTTGTCCACACTATACTGTACTTAGGTTATACTGACAATTGTATGTGTATAATGGATCAGATTTTTATATCAAGATCGCAACCTTGATTAAAATATAAGATTATTTATGTTTATTTAGCGCAAATAGGACACAATATCACGAGGTTTCTCAAACACATTTTCAACTGAAATTCGGAGAACAGAATGAAACACCGCATGAATTTTTACTACGTAATCTAGAGTGGCGATCACAAAGACAAATTTGTTTATACATCTTTTGCGTTTCAATCCTGACTACCATAATTCTCATTAACGGTAAGGGTACCATAAATCGGTATCGGTTACAATGATTAGAATTCAACAATTATTTGTCAAATAGAAAACAAGTTTTGACTCAACATGAAGAATATATTTTGACATAAAAAGCTTTCATATTTAAAATTTTTCACAGGTTTGCCTTCACGTCAATTTATCCCACTAACACTCATTCGAACTCTAATCGATACTCGACATGCGGTTGGCCTAAATAACCAGAATTAATCACATAAAAGTGCACAATGTATACACAAATAGTTCGAAGTTCAGATAGGTAAATCTAATTACACAATATATCATGCCCTCTTATGGTGGTCTAAATAATGTATACGTATTTATGGCTGTTATCTGGGCAATCAAATAAATAGGCACAAAAATCATCAACATATAATCAAAAAGCCGAACGGCCTAGATACTTAAAATTATGACGCAATTTAGTTTTAACTCAATCTGCATTTTGTCTTAATTTATCACTTAATTAACTTTAATCCTTACATATTTACACAATTATACTCAAATTGCAAACAATAAATCAGATAAAATAGCTTCGAAATATATAATTACCCTGGTTCACCCATTGGATGAAGAGTTATTCTCAACAAAGTCACTAAATATTTTCACCTAATATGGTGATGATTAAATCGGTAATTCAGTGTTACTCATCACTAAAAATAGTGGTTCTCGTAACAGTACAGTTATACCACACATGTTCGATACCTTCTCTCTCCTCCACCTCCGATTTACATCCGACAAACGTAATGAGATTAAGAATACTGGAACTTTGAGATTGCTTTAATTTTATTGGAGGTAGGGCTGGGTCTGTCACTTGCAGGATGTATGTATTTCCAGAATAGTGCAAAAGAAAATTGAAGCGGCATTAACATGCATATTTATTGCAGCTAAACTACGAGTGTTATTTAGGGTAACAGACTTGCCTTTACCAGCAATCAAAGAGAAACAGCCGTTAATGTCGATATCAAATATTATTTACCAATATACATGCGCAAGTTGTCGATCAACTTACGTAGGCCGATCGACCAGACGGTTAATTACTTGAATGAGAGAACATTGGAACTTAAACACCTGTTTTTAATCAAATGCTGAATAGACGTCTGCAATTGCGCAAAACATCGTTGAAACATCACACGTATGTTCTCCATACGTTAGCCATCTACAAAGCTTTATGGATAGACAAATTACAGCCGGATTTGTGCAAGCAGAAGAAGCATGTTCAGACATTAAGCTTGAACTGGAGGTGACGCATGCAATTGATTGGTTATTTCCCTTATTTTACACTCTCTCAATCTTTACATATTTCTATCTTGTTTTGCCGTTTAATTTATTTATAAAAAGATGTACATTTGTAGACACTTGAGAAGAAAATCCGAAAGAAGCGTTTCTTTCATCTGATAAAACTTCTTTTTAGTTTTGAACATGGAAAAGCTACTATGTATTTTATTTAGGCTCGCATTTAAAAAGATATATATATATATATATATATATATATATATATATATATATATATATATATATTAAGTTTAGTTACTGAGACTAATTCTTTGTTTATAACCATTATCGAGTCAAAAATTAAATTTAAATAGATCTTTTACGGAACGAGATGATCACATCATCTTAAAGTTGTCACATTGAGCATTTTGACTGTATAGGCAATTGGAGGCTTGATAATGGAACGGGAAATCACGTTCCGAAAGGTCGCCAGTCAACGAAGATCAGATCGTACTTCATTTCGCGTGGTTAGTATGGACGATGTTCAAGCCTTCGGAAGAAAGGGACGAATCCACACCCAGCCAAAAAGAAGACAAACACCATGCGTACTTGTAAATCGGCGTTCAATCGGATTTTTGCGAGACTGAGAGTTCAAAACGACTACTCTGGAATGAAGTTCAATGTGAAGAAAAATGGATCTTCCGTTCCTCATTCCTTTCAGTTGTGTCGCCTCATATGTTAGAGTTTCAGTTGCATCCCCATCTCCAACACAGCCATGCCTCTACCTTTTCTAGTTCGCGTTGTTCGACGAAGTATTACAGGCATCAGAATCTCGGCAGAAAAATGCGTTAATTAATTTAGTTTACCGGATAAGGTTGAGTTTTCATTACATAATTAAAACCATGCCCTTGATATGTTGAATATGTAATACTATTTAAGGTTTTCACAATGCAAGAATTTAGTCTCGCACTACTCTTCATATTGATATTTGAACATTTTTAAATTAATCAATAATTCCAATTTGGTATATTTGGTATATGAAAAATTGTCAACTATACAATATACTTGTCTTTTCGAGGGGTTATTAAATAATTAGTCGTTGAGACTATTTTATCGGAAGCAGAACGGAAATTATTGGCAGAAGCTTTTAAAAACTTTAATGAGTCGCTTTTTTACAACGTCTAATTTAATCACGTCTTAGATTTTGGTAAATCTGTTGGTAAGCCAAATTAATTTTAGCCATGTATTATGTAATCACATGGAATAGCGAAGTATTTAACTTATATGAAATATTTACACATAACTTTAGATATTCTTTGCTTTAAAATTTAATCGTTTATAATAATTTTTCAGCGATTACCTAATTTCATGCATTGATTAAAAAAATTTTGTTACATGTAAAACTCTGAAAGGGATATAATCTAAATTTCCAGTTGTTTAAACTCGCTGGTGTAACTAAATAGACAAATACTAAAAATAAATTTGGTTCAATTAAACATAATTAGGACAATTGTTGGCCGAAATAGCGATCATTTTGTGTCGAAGATTCAAGAACAATTCTCGTTCTCGTGGTGGTAGTTGTTCTAGATTTTTTAATCTTCTTATATAGGACGAACTGCTCTTAGACTAATGAAGCCAAATTGGCTATATTTTTGGCTGAGTTAGTTACCAGTTAATTAACAAAACATTGACTCTATGTGACAATTGATAGCAGTCGTAGATTGGTCAAATCTTGATCTCTTTACATTTCCAGGTGCACAGAATTTGTTAGTGTGGATTCTGTATTCGGCCGTACCCAAATGATAGAATAATACTATATACTTTCAAAATGTTTTACTATCCTGTCTCTTTCTGTACCTTATTGCACACAAGATGAGATTAGGTAAGCTGATAATCGAGGATTACTGCAAAATGATTAAAATAAAATATCACGGATTGGTGTGTCTGTCCATTCATATGTTTTGCGTATACTTAGTCAATAAATGTCACTTTAGATTAGATTAAACATATGAGTCTAATGATGAACATGGAAGGTCGAACCGCGTCAGTGCGTGCGACTGATTAAATAAAAAGGGATTTGTGTTTACTTCGAGCTCACAAACTTGATTTAAAGAATTGTTACCAACACCCGCGCAATGAATTATTGTTAAAGTGTCTATAGGTTGTGTTATTAGGGCTGACAATAAAAAATAAATATAAATTGGTCTGTCTTGAATAAGGATGCCACATTTGGCACAAGTTGTTTTTTTCCTGTGAGTATGGTGTCAGCTCCGTAGGTGGGACTGGAAATGAAGTCAGGGAATTTCGGAAAACATTCTCAACATCTGGTTCCAACGTCAGTTTCCAACAAGCAGCTGATGAACGGCTTCAAAAAGAGGGAAAAGTGAGAACCTATCAATCAAGGCCAACCAAAGTCTGTTCACCTGAATATGTAAATAATATTGGCAGGATTTTTGCGAAGAAATAATGAGCAAACTAAAATCAGTCTTTTACTTGCACACTCAATCTATCAGAAAGCTGTGAAGATTACAGGTAGATAATCGCATCCCCTTAAAGTCATTTATAATAAATTGATTCGTTTACATATTTATTTTCATATCGTGTCTGGTATGCAGCTTCTCATTGTCGTGGTTGCAAAATTGCCATACAAATTTTGTTTATAATTGGCCTTATTTTTCCGCGTTGAATATATTATTTCCGATGTTTCGTGAATATAAATCGTGTAATTATGTCATTAATATTTTTAATGTGACTCGTCTCAGCACAAATTCTTAATCATAGCTTAAAAATAAGTTCACTTTTTTCAATATCACTCGGATTTATTTAAATTTAGACAATTCTTTTTTAGACCGTATGTACATGTGTGGAGGATACATTAACAATAGCTATGCGATATTAATCTGATATCCTTTCGAAATTCAAAACGCGTAAATACTAAGCATTTTTGTTACAGCGGATATTTACTTGATGCATTTTGCTTGAATGAACATCGCAAGTTGTAATTTAGGTAGCAAAACATATCTACAAATTGGACACCGTCTTTGTTGGACACTCATCAGTTAAAGTCGTAACTAATGTGGAAATTGATCGAAAAGCTGAGCGTTTTACTTGGTTGTGTACAATTCACCTCTTATGTTAAGTGCTCTACAGTTACCAGTCGATTTAAATTTATAGCAACCTGTATTTTTCGGCAGTTTAAACTCATCCATACGTTTGTGGGGATTTTTTTCAACTGAAAATTTCTATTTTTTTGTAAAAATAAAATTCAAAAAATACATCAAATTACATACTAAATACACCACAAACATATATATATATATATATATATATATATATATATATATATATATATATAAAGCAGAAAAACCAAAATAGAAGCTATATATAAAATAAAAATTGCGTATCTAATGAAATTGATGAAAAGTAGTTAAGTTAAAATGCATGACGTAGCCCTTCGGGGAAATGTGTTTACATAAGCATTGATGTAAGCGGAAAAAAGGTATATTCCCTAGGCAAAGCAAAAGTGTAGTAAACATTACTCGTTTTCAATTTTTTTTCAAATTTAAATATTCAGAACCAAATTTTTTGTCCTAAATAATTTTAATGAATACAAAAATCTGTCATAAACAGGCAATTATCCATTCACGATATTTATTTTAACCGGTAATTATGCGATAGTGTAAAAGCGGTGTAATTTAACATCCTAGCTGCTTAAAGAGAATAAGCATGCAAACAATTATAGGCTGGCGTAAAAATGTAATAGCTTAAATGGACGTGAAACTCTCGCCTTTAAATTCACCTTTCTTTCTTACTCTCTCTTTCTCTCTCTCTGTCTCTTTCAATCATACTCGTTCCTACATGCACGTCTAATATAAATTTTGCAATTGGCCGTGAAATAGCCATACTCAATCACGAATCCCAAAATAAACTAACCAAGAAATGTCGAAAATATAGGCTGTGCAATGCAAGAACCTCACTTACATTCATTCGTAATGTATCATACTCAAAATTGACAGGTGACCCTTTATTTCGTATCGTCTTTATATTCCAAATGAAATAGTCATTTTTTCAAATTATTTCATCTTAATTAGCATCGATTATTTTTAACATTTATTTTATCAATATTTGTATATTTGATGTATCATTAATATGCATTTTAGGGCTTGATTTGAACGAATTATATAAAAATTAACCTTAGTCACAACATTTACATCCATAAAAAATCTTATTTTATTATTATTCTTAGTTTTAGTTGTTGACGATTGCTAGCCATATTCTACTTTATTTATTCAGCTGCAACATAACACATTTTTATCACTTTTGCAATCAAAGGTCATTATAGACACCCTATAAGACGTAGGAAATTTAAAAAGTGAGCTGTTGTAATTGTAATAACGTTTCTTCTTAGATTAGAAATAATTAAATAATATAATTAACGCACTACAATCAAGTTAGCAGTCTCTGCTTCATGTATTGAAAATAAATTAGATGATCGTAATGAAAGATTACCTGACCTCTAAGAACCATCTAGTAACCGGCGAATCACAGTAAATATTCCCGTACAATTTTTTTATTCGCCGCTTTACAGTATTTTTAGAATAAAAATAATTTTTTTCGAAATTTAAACACCATTTTAAACTGATATGATTTTAATAAACTATTCGCACAAAAATACATAACTAAAATTACGTTCATAAAGAGATGCGGTTTGATCTCTTATTGTCATTCTCAGAGTTGTCGAGAAACTGAATAGTGAGGGTTAAACCAGAATGTTTTTTATGAAGTATTGAAGATCCAATATACGAACTTCAATCCGCGCAAACTTTAATACGTTGTTCTTTATTAAAAATGTCGACAGAAAAATTTGGAAATCAATAAAATTCAGAATAATTTTGCCGATTTCAGTGAGAGTAAATAAGTTAATAAATTAATTTAAATAGATTAAATTTTGCTTATAAAAAAATTTCATGTTTTTGGACTAGTCATTATCACCACCCGTGTAATGAAAGATTGCTCATGTTTACAGCTAACATTAGCTAAGGGAAACTTCAGATAGAACAGGAATTGTACATCTGACACTGATGGAAATTTAAACTTATGTTAGGATATTAGTCCAGAAATTTTAAACGGCATAATCACAATCTAGAATTTGGATTGGATTACCAAATCATCTATTTTTGCACAGATCTTGACAGCGTCTATTCGTCACAATAACCTTAAACTAAAAAAGGTGCTTGTACACCTGGTATTAAATCCAATTTAGAATCGTTTTAGATACATATTGGTTGCACGAGCCGTGATAAATATTTATTTAAATCTAGGATGCAATCTTGTTATAAACACCTGTCCAAATATAAACATACATTTTTCAGCGCAAATTGAGCACTGTATATTGTAGAAAAGGCACTTCATCCAGTAGACCGGTTTCGTTCTAATTGGTAACTCTTCACTTACTGACCAGAATATCACCGAGGACATGTTCCTAACTGGTCCCATCTACGTTATGCCTGTTTCGCAATTACGCAATGTAGACTGCTTCGTTTACGTAACGCTTAAATTTGCTGTTATGAGCATTATACCACGCAGGTGTGATTAGCGGCCTGAAAGTGCTACGGGTAATATCGTACCGAAAAGTAGCCTGTCAACGAAGAATAGATCGTACCCCATTTCGGAAGATAGGGGCAAATACGCACCCAGTAAAATATAAGACAAAATTAATGCGTACTAGGAAAGGGTTATCAATCTGATCTTTGCAAAATTGATAGAGCAAAGCGACAATTCGCGAACACAACTAGCCGAGATTCATTAGCCATTTGATGAGTCATCACTTTTAAAACGAATGTGTCCGCAATTACTTTAATTCACATTTGTTACTTTTGAAGGCCTGCTCGTTATGTTTCTGTTCCATTCCAATTTGACTTCTTTTTAAATTAATTTTTTCGCGTTTAAGCATGGGTTAAGCTTATTAATTACGATAGCTTCAAGTGCATTACTTCTGATTTTGGCTTTTTTATAAGCAAAACATTATTACTACTAACAAGATGACCTATAAGTAGTAGTTGTTCACAAATTGCTGATTTTTGTGCAGGATCTGCATTGCTTCTTAAAAATTTTTGAGGAAGATGAAAATTAATTATAATTTTGAGCCTATTATTTAATTTAAATTTGGTTACGGATAATTTTGATGACGTCGTTTTGCTGTCTTTATATTATTTCGCATACATTTTATTATTTTGAACACAACTCTAAAAAGCGTTGACGAGAACTGGGCTTTAGTCGCTCAAATAACTTATCTTTTGAAAAACTCAGTCAAAGGGAACACTTAGCATTATTCTTTGAGGTATTTGCTTTACTACAAATTGGTCTCGATTTCATTACTTTGACCCAAACTATATTTGATAAACCAGTCTTGATAGTCATTATGGTGAATTTACTTACTATTACAGTATATATATATATATATATATATATATATATATATATATATATATATATATATATATATAAATTTCAACTATCGCAGTTTAGCACATATAACACAAATTACATTTTTTACTCCATATATGATTGCGTATACGATAAAGATAAAGTTAATACTAACCATAAGTCTTAATTATACGATAAACGGAAAATTGTGCACAGTGAACGGCTGTTGATTTATTAAATCCTAAAAATATTGCTTAAAAGTGAGCAACGAGGACAAATCCGGGCATATCGATATATTTAATTTCCAATCTCATGGAATGTTGGGTTTATACCATGCTTATAAAGTTGATTATAATGTTCTTTGCCCCACATTTGTTACTAAAACTGTTGGTCAGTCAAATTGCTAATATGCGAATTCGGCGCTACACTGTCAGAGAAAGTACTCCTGGCTTGACGGGTTTATGGTCATTGATGAGATATGATTTTACTAGTTCCCTTTTAGCTTCACCGATTCTCGTGAAGTGATAAATTTTTACCACAGCGTGCGTTACAAAACGAGTCTGGCAAATCGTATATTTGTTACGATAATACATAAAAGGATAATCAATTCCCAACCCAATTAATCATTAAAATTTTTAGCCATTGTTTACATACTATGACATCATACTACGGCGATACAAGTTTTTTTTATAAAATAATTATTAAACCTGAATTGTAAATAATCCAATTCGTTGTTGAATCTTTGACGTTTAACGATGTTCCCTAGTTTCATGTCGATGGTTTTGTAATAAGCTATGCTTCACAAACAAAACAGGAATTAGTATACTTTTAGGAATAGCTGCGTTTAGGTTGCTGCTCAATTCTACCGTCTCTTTGTAATATAAGATATTTCAGATACTAACAATGCAGATTAAATGTCATATTAAAAATAATTTTCAGTCTTAATTCTTTATTTCTTCAATCACTTTTACAATTGGTGAACATGTGGTTTGTGTAACGACTAAATTAAAAAGATTAGTAAATATGCTTAGTGTGTTTAGAATATTTAATTATCGTTAGTATACAACTAACGTATGGCTCTCATCTATTTAAGCTAGATTTGATTTTTAGTAAAATTTACATTTTTATGGCACTTTATTTGAAATTTTTGCGGAGAACTAACACCCAAGATTAGGAATAGTTAATTAAAATCATAGATAAACTACCGCCAGTGGAATGTACTGACGCATTTGGACTTTCCATGATCACGACGGCAAACAGACAAGCGAGGATCAAACCCAAATGCATATATTTGATAAGCGAAATTAACTTCTAAAGGAATTTTATTTTTGCTTATATATATATATATATATATATATATATATATATATATATAGAAATAGAATGCGTCTCCATAAAATTGAGTTTAATTCATTCCGTTTGCCAAATAAGGAACATATTTGTAAGATCAGTTGAGCTGTTAACACCAACGAAGCTGGAATTTCCACAATGACATAGAACGATTTCAACTCTAAACATAAATTGTTCAATATTCGGATTATTTTTAATTGCCCGACAAAAAGACGACAAAATAACACAATGCACGTAATTACAAATCTTCACGTTGATTTTCTACATCAAATGGTATAATGACAAAAACTAGTGGACCCAAATCTAGTTTTCAGAGAAATTTTCGTGTTATTATTATAAATTATTTCTATTAATAAAACTTTGCATATTTGTCACAAATAAAAATAAATATTTTCACAAATAAAAGTAATAGCATTATTGGTACTAGTATTAGTTTTTGTAGTATAGTAGTGGTAGTAGTAGAAGTAGCAATTTTGGCAGGATTATAGTAGTAGCATTAATGTTAAATATTTTTTATTATTAGTAATAGTAATTGTTATAATGGTAGCTGTATTAGAGGTAGTAGTAGTAGCATTAGTAATAGTAGTAGTAGTAGTTTATGTTGTAGATAAGTTAGCAGTTTTATTAGTAGTATGTGTGATAGTAGTAGTATCAGTAGCTTTCAGTAGTGGCTGAATTTTTCATAATAGCAGTTTAGGTAGAAGTAGTAGAAATACGAATAATTTTAATCATATCAGTATTAGACGCAGAAGTACTTAATTGTAATATTTATTATCAAAATAATTTCCAAAAAACTAATTAATAAAGGCTTCTTTAGTATTCAAGTAACGCTTTTGTGTTCGATTTATGGTGGAAAGAATATAATTACCTTGTCTTCCTAATGATAAATTATTATTCAAGTCAGAGATCTATGTTGATATGTTAGAATAAAATTATTTACGACGACAATCCATATTTCCTATTTGTTCCGGATCGTTTAAAACGTTTAAGTGGACTAACAAGCTTATCTAGCTGGATTAAGTCAGGTTCAATCATGGACAAGTTTAGTAACCTCAAATTAACTGAATTGTAAAAATTGCACACAATCATGGGATTACCACTCTGTGCAACGTGTAAATATGCATTTGAAAATTCTGCAAAAATGGATTTTACTCGTAGTGGATTCCATAACATGAGCAAAGTAGCTGAATGCCAACTAAATCTAAATTTCCCTATTCTTCTTATACTACTTATACCACTTATATATAAGTGCGATCACTTTTACGTGTTTCTCTCAGTTGCCATGCTCCAGGTTGACGACTTCGGCATTTGTATTTGCCAGTGGCAGCAATGATTATGAATTGGCGTTAGGCGGCAACGATGGCTACCTGGCCTGGTGGTCTATTCAAAGTTGTCAGAACAACAAACTGGCATCGACGTCGAGTCAGCTAACCTCCCTGTCGTTGGGTCGCACGGATTGCTCGTCGAAAGTACGAAGTCAGACCAGTAAAAACGAGGAAAGCAGCCTGGCGTCCGATTTTCAGACGTGCAACATTGACGAGTATCGGTTTAAACTCGTACGAGAGCCGCAATACATTGTAAGTCTTAAATCGAAAGGATAGACAAGGTTTAAGCTTAAAAGCACATCGTATTTAAGCCCGACTTCGAAAAAAAAACACCAGAGATGCCAGTCTATTTTGTGAAAAGAAACTATGTTAGTGTCACATTAAACAAAGTTCAAAAGATGTCAATGCCATCAACATATTAAAGGTATATATTCTTCATTGAGGAGCACAATATATATATATATATATAAATGTATATATATATATATATATATATATATATATATATACATATATATGTGTGTGTATATATATATAGATATATATAGTATATATATATGTATATATATATGTATATATACATATATACACATATATATATGTACTATATATATATATATATATACATATACATACATATATATGTATATATATATGTATAAAGATATATATATATATGTATATATATATATATATATATAGATATATATATGTATATATCTGTATATATATAAAGTTATATATATATATATATGTATATATATATATATATATATATATATATATATTATGCGAGCCAAATACAGAATTAGTTCGATTAGGATAACAAAAGTTGGAATCTCAAGTAGGCATGCGATTCGTGTTTACCGAAGATTCATAACCAGAAGCCTGTAAAGAGTTCAAACACATTATTCGGCACGATACCGAGATTTTAAAGAGTACAAAATAGTTTTCGAAATACCAAAACTGAACATGATATCAGCACAGCTAGTTTCCAAAAATCTAGCCTGTACTGGATACCAACACAATGGTTCGTGAGATCAGCTAAATGTCATACAAGTAAGAATTAAAACTAATCCTTGATGAACAGTTAATCAAGGACGTGCACACTCTATTATACATTTAATTCATGCTGACTGCGATACATCTTTCCGGTCCCGTTTGAGCTAATTTGACACTGAATACGCATTACTTGTTACATCATTGGGTACACAACACGTATCAATATGCTGAAACAAACAGAGAAGATTTTCGTGTTTTTGGTGGCCAGACAACAAATGTTGCAGGCAAGACTACCACAGATGAGATATATTTACCTGACCAATCATAACTTACCTATATAATTTGGTTTGATCCTGTTCCGCCTTTTGACCGTCGTGTGCTTATGGTGTCCTTGGATGGTCAAAATTAGTTTGAAGCCAATCATCTCTTATGAGTCTAGCAACAAATTGGATTCTCCCGGAATGTCTTAAATTAAAATTCGATAGAAGAACTGTACAAATTAGCTTAATACAATTAATTCGTTTTCTAATGAGGATATTTTAAAAAATATCATTTTTAGCAGCTTTACTTGTTTTCCTTCTATTCTAGCCTTAACTAAATAATTAAATATTTTAACTAACATAAACTTTTATTTGCAATCTGTCCATATGTTTTCAAATACTTATTTGTATGCCAATACGAGAAAGCAATCGTTTTGCATAAAAATGTTTATTCAATAGCCAGTGAGATGTATGACACGAAAGTGAAGTCAGCTTTTTATATCAAATTAGCAAATTGCTAGAACAAACGTTGCATATCGCGGAAGATGTTTTAATTTATAATATTTTTGCTTTCGAACAAGTGCAGATGTACAACTATTATGTTTTTTTTTCAATCACATTGTGTAAGAAACTGACGAGACAAGCGCCAGATTTAGATTGTGTTCAATATCTTGCATAAATTCTTTCTGTCTCCTTGTGGTAAGACTCGAACGTATCAAGATTTATTCTTCAGCATTCAGTTGGCAGAAATACCTATGTAATGATGGGTCGTTCTTGCCAGAGATCATATTAGCATCAAATTATCATCTCTAGACTTTTATTGCTCTGAATTCCTATGTCTATTCTTTTTAGTCACTGTATTTAGACAAAATAAGATGTAAATTAGAACACAGAATTTCGGTTTTAGGCATAAATTGAAATATGTTCAAATTAGTGATTAGTTTATTACCTGTAGAATACCAAAAAAAATAATTTGCACAAAATCCGCGCAAAAAATACAGTGATTGATCTTACGAATTAAAAAGTCTATTAATTGTAGGTAAACACCACATACCACATTTAAATATCATGCATTCATTTTTATTGCGTTTTTATTACGATTTTAATTGCATTGCTTATTATAACTGAAGGTCGAATTCAAAATATAATTAATAATTAAGATGGTTTAAGCATTACAGGTGTTCATTTGAGGTTCGCAATTTGAATATCTATAATATTGTATGCTTAGAGAAAAAATTATCTATAAATCAGATATAACAATAATACGGATCCATGTTGTATTGTCAAATAAATAGTTTAAATTTAACCAATTTCTCAGATTTTCATTATCAATGCGTTTTAATTGGAGTTTCGTGAGATGAGTTAAACGGAAAACGATCCCGTTTAAAACAGTCGGTTAACAGAAATTCCAGTTGAATTGGTGGATAAATGAAACAAATTTGTTTGCGCTCACAATAGATTATATCAGTTTATGACTGGCATTTGTAGAATAACAGAGAAGAAAACTTTGACCATCTGTACCTGATATCACATCACATTCGTCCTGTGGTGTTAAGTAGACTGATCAACTATACAAATAAAAACTTTTATGAGCTGCATCATTTAACAAATACTATCTAAAGCGTTTCTGATCGCCTAGGCTATAGGTATTTCAATAGAATACGTGGCAGTTACTTTTTAATTTGCTACTTCATTCAGATGAAACGCCCAGAAATCTATCAAGTGCTACAACCATTCCCGTTTCACGCTATGATTAATCTGTGAATACTAGTAAACAATCGCCGAGAATGGATAGTCGCCTTGTTGAATCAAATCGATTTTTGCTATTTAATGTGATGTTGAAGGAAACAAATTGCTGTTCTCATAAAAACGCCTTCATTTAAAAAATATAATAACATACTCGACGAATAAAATCCATATGCACTAGCGAAAATAAAAACAACATCAGCTAAAAAAGCAACAAATAAATTTATCCAGTTATGCAATATTGAAACTATTATGCCGCCAAAACCGTTACAAAAATAAAGACAAACAGAATGACAATCAGATACCTATTTCTGGTAATGTCGTTGTAGTTTATTCAACATCAAAGACTATGAAGAAAAATATTGTGGAGACGATTTCAATAAGAGTATTTTGTACAATTACCACAAATCGTATTCAGATGTCATACAAAGAAGACTATTCTCTTATTTTTTGCTGTTGAAGAGTGTTTACAACTTGAATTACAACTTCAGTGTTGAAATTAAATCTGCAAGTAAGCAATAGGCATATTTAAAAGAGAGCCCATTGTAAAAAGGAGAATTTTGTGGCAGTTGCTGGGATTCATTTTGAAGACACCTACTTCGATTGGTGTCTTTATTGGTGCTTCTCGTTAAGCAATTTGTGACGATAAAATGATTTGTTCAATACATTTTTTGTTCCATGCGTTCACTGTAAGAGCAAGAACTAGGTAAAATTCGTTTAAATTTATAATCCACAAATTAATTTTGCATACGTTTACGCACTATTTCCGTTGCCCTTGTTCATATTTTTATTCTAGCCTGAGCACTTTTTTCACACTCTGCATTTATTAAGTAATCATCATTTGATCTTTTGGGGATAAAATATTTAATTCAAGTTTACAATTCTGGGATAATTAGTAAGCCTCTTTTTTACGAGTCGAAAGATTAAGATACCTTGTCGTCAGTCAAACGCACCGACACACTTCTGCCATCTAATGCCTCTAACAGAGAAAGGCCAAACATCTCCTAACAAGAGCCAAAATCAAGGTCATGTATAAGGTACGAAAAGGTAAAAAGCGCCTCTCAACTGCAGTATTATCACATACAAACATGTCATAATAAGCATCGAATTGTGCGTTTAATTAGAATTATTCCTTCACTACCACACAGGCAATCATTTGTTGTTTAATTTTGTTATATAAATATATATATATATATATATATATATATATATATATATATATATATATATATAAGAACAAAAAACAACGTATTTAATATTTTTAAAAATAGTGAAAATAGAAACGATCAATATATATATATATATATATATATATATATATATATATATATATATATATATATATATATATATATATATATATATATATATATATATATATATATATATGTCATAAGCTGCAACATGTTAATTGTCGTGACTGCCTAGAAATTGTGCAGCCGCTATTTCCAGTCAAGTACAATTTATATGGGACTACTAAATATAAGAGCCGCATGTCTAATTTTTCTTTCCATTTATATGACTTGCGGTTTGATCCTCGCTAGTCAGTTTGCCGTCGTACTCTGATTAGGATCATGGAAGGTCGAAACGAGTCAGTGCGTTAAGGCTGACGGTAGTTTTGCTATGTTGTTCGACTACTGGTTAAATAAGATGGGATTAGTGCTTACTTCGGGCTCGCAAACTTGATTTAAAGAATTGATACCACCACCCGAGCAATCATTGATTGCTTAAGTGCGTCTAACGTATGCACCAGCTACAGCCTCCGCAAGAGTCTTTTATCCAAGCAATTAATCGCGTTTGTAATTTACAAGTTTCATTTACACAGTCAACCATTGAACGTGAACATAAAACTGTGTTACAAAATGGCATGCTATTTAAAGCGCGGTAATAAATTTGAAAATTTGCTATTTTTTATTCGTATAATTTTAGATATGTTAGACATAAAAGGAAGTCTAACTGTGTGTAGTTTCGATAATGTTCAATAATTCAGGTCTTCGCTACATTTATGAAAATATTTCCTGACGCAACAAGTGTTTGTATAAATGAAATCAACATCTGCAATAGAATTCATAACAAAATTTTTAATTTTTCCAGCGAGTACACATTGGTAGAAAACTAAAATTCAAGCTACTATATTAACAAACATTGGTTGCGCGGGAGGATATAAAAACTACTTTTAATCAAGTTTACGATCAAGATATAAGCCCCTGACCCATTAATTACTCGCATTTGTCAGTATAGTGGGGAAAAGACAATTCAGCTAGTAGGTCGGTTTAATCCTTATTGGGAACTAATCACGTACTCCTCAGAGTTTGCCGCAGAGAGGGCTCGAAACTGGGCTCGAGTCCTGTCCACAGCAAATTCTGCCATTTACGTGATAAGAACATCCCAATAAGGACGAAACCGGTCTACTGGATGAATTGCCTTTTCTACACTATAAAATTTTTAGTTTATACTGACATATGTAAGTAATTAATGGGTCAGGTGTTTATATCAAGACAGCAACCTTGATTATAATAATTGTTATCACCACCCGCGCAACCAATGTTCGTTTAATTATATAATTGTTCATTTCAATACCACTTCCCCATGTAGTGTGGTGTCTGTTCAGTAATGACAGATTGGGGATGGTTAGTTGGAACTTTGGGTCTAAATGGATGCCATATGAGCTCCACCTAAAGGAAAAATAGACTAACCAAGTTACATTAGTTGGTATATAACTGAAAATTGTGTGCAGTGTAGTGTGTGGCAGGATGGCTCAGTGGTTAGAGCACCAGATTCCGAAGCAGACGTGCCAGGGTTCGAGTCCTGTCCGCGGCAAATTCTGGCCAGTACATGACGAGTTCCCAATAAGGACGTAACTGGTCTAGTGGATGAATTTTCTTTTCCACGCTATACAATGCTTAGTTTATACTGGCATATGTGTGTACATAATGGACCAGGTGTTTACGTTGTTCAAAATAACTCTCTTAACTATTTTCATTCGGGGGTTGTCGATTTGCACTATCAGTTTCGCAAAGATCTCAGTTAACTCCATTTACAAGTACATCTTGAGGTTGTTTTCGGAGGTGGAATCAGCACCCACCCACAACGAACTCGAACTCGAGGCGTACATGGAAATGGAGATCAATCGGATCTTTCAGAAACTGATAGTGCAAAGCGACAACCCTTCGATCGCAAATCTTAGCATGCTTCAATATGACGCCCGCAGTCCGCAATTCTTTAAAAAAACACTCCATTAACCTTTGTTATCACGAGATCGCTAATGATTCCCACACCAACTTACGTCGGAGTATTGAGGCTATCAATCTTACAAAAGTTCCATTTTTTATATTTGTGCAGACTACTCTTTCGAATAATTAACGCTTTGTATTGGCTGTCCTTCTAAACCTTACTTACATGCTTTAGCGACTGCTTTCGTATCATTATTTTATATACGGTCTGTTCTCCTATTTAGTTTGGTCAATTTCCAGTCAGGCCTGCCTTGGTTAAGTAAAACTGTAGAACGAAAATTTGGCGGTCAGGTTTACTGACTTGAGCTTTCAATTGAAAAATGTCATCATATTTACACAAACCTTCAATCGTTCTAAACCTAAAATAATCCCTCTACCTAACTTCTGCCCCACTATATTTTAGGATGAAAGTGTGCAAAAGTAAAGCTTGAAGCGTGTGAAAAATATGTTCCCATTTCGTTCGCAGAACCATTTGTTCAATTTTCGATTTACACAATGTCTGCGGGGAGCAGTAAGCAGTTTGTCTTCTTAAAGATGACATGAGTCTTCTCAGTTTAGATACTATCAGAAGATGCATTTAACCAATTGGCAATTTCAACAATATTGAGCGAATTTAAATCCATGTATATGCGCGAAAATGCGTCTTTTCACCTGCCGTTTTTAAATAATGCGAGAATGGCTGGCAACTTCGTAAAAAGGCTACACGTATTGTTTAAATTTAATATTTAAAGTTTTGTTTTAGGTAAATCACCAAGTTTACCTAACTGGTTCTCTGATTCTTATATTTTAAAAATAAAACAACCATTTTTCATTAAATCAACTAATACTACGATTTCTATTCTGAATGATATCCCACCTCCAATCAATGCCATAAAACAACTTTGGAAAACATTTGTTGCACAATAAGACACACTACAAATAAACGCAAGGGGATCATTGAAGATATGCAAACAAATGTTAATTTGACCTTCATGTTTCCGCGTTTGTACACGAGAGAAAATCAGCTGGCATGTTTCAAACAAGCTGCTTCCTTAGACAACATTTTCTGCTTAAAATGTACTGTACAGCGCAAAAATAGGTTAATATCGCTGTACTTTTCAACGTGTACTTATGCATAATTCAACGCCGGTCAGACGATAGTCGAAAAATTTTAAAAGCAGAAGCAAACAAATAATGTGGATTAAAGTTGGATTACATAAAATTTAGATCACGTACATAAATTTTATGTGATAAAATTTAGCTAGGGAATACCTATTATTTGTTCAAACAGAAAGCATTTATATCTGACAAAAAAGGTTGAAATCAACGAAAGTTAATATTAACGTAAATTCACTGTAAAATGTTGCGTATCATGATAGTATTTTTATGGGAAATTGCGGCTTCCGTAAGACTCGCGTTAAAAATCTTTGACAGAATGACGTCTGCTGACTTTTATTGCATACACATTAATTTCAAACTAAACACTGAAATAGTCGACTCTTTTAAATTGAAAAACGAATGCATTCGTTAAAAATACCACATGACGTAAGCTTTAAGCCTTAAAAATATATTTGCTGTCAAAATATCGAAATTTAGGTTTGCTGTATATTCTCTTGTGGAAAATAAAATGTATTTTTTTACTGTATAACGTATATCGGCTTTCTAATAAATGTTCGCTTCAATAAACGATTTATTTCCTAAATCAAATTAAAAATGCATAAAAATTATTGACCAACAATATATTCACTACTCTGAATGCTATTGGAAATCATTTGCATGTTGAGAGCTAAGTCGATATATTTCATAGTATACTTTACATGAGGAAAAATAAAAGAAATTTTATCAGATACAAGAACCGCTTCTTTCTCATATTCTTTTCAAATATCAACAAATGAATATCTCTTTATAAAAATTGAAAGGTCAAACATAATATAAAACGGTAAACATGGAATGAGTTTGAAGTAAGGGAAACAACCAATGGATTTCTTGCATCAACTCCAGTTTAAGCTCAATTCCTGAACATGCTTCTTCTGCTAGCATAAATCCGGCTGCAATTTGTTTATCCATAAGGCTTCTTAAGTGGCTAGCTCCCTTTTGTTATTACATTTATTGATTATCTTAAATTATCGTCTGGTGAATATAACTGTGAGATTTCAACGGTGTGTTGCGCAATTGTAGACGTATATTCATCATTTGATTTTAAACAGGCGTTTAAGTTGCAACTAGAGTAATTAATCGTTTGGACGATTGGCCTACATAAGCTGATCGACAACTGGTGCATGTATATTGGTAAACACTATTTGATGTCTGCATTAACGGTTGTTTGCCATTAATCGCTGGAAACGGAAAGTGTGGTATCTTAAACAACACTCGTAATTCAACTGCAATGCATGTGCGTGATAATATCGCTTAAACTTTATTTTGTGCTATTCGGAAAACCGCATAGCCCTTAAATGGGCTGTTCAGGAAGATTGCTTTCTTTACTACATATATACATACATTTAAATCTATCGTGTCAGTACCATGTACCGACTTCGCAGCCATAGTGTTAGTATCATAGTTCTTTGCAATACCATAATGTTGGTATCGGGTACTAACAAAATAGACATTGTGTCGGTATCCTTTACAGACTCTGTATATATATATATATATATATATATATATATATATATATATATATATATATATATATATATATATATATATATATATATATATTATATAGAGTGAGTTCGCATTGTCAAAACTTTATATGAAGTTAGCTTCGCTACTGCAGGTTTACACATTCGTCTAGGAGATTGTATCGTCCTATTATCCCACATTCCTAACCGAAATATATAGTGGTTAAAGGGCGTTATACCGGCTCCTGCTGATGAGTCGCCAGTAAGCACAAAACGAATGTGCACCAGATTGTACTTTCTGTTCATGCTGCCTTTTGTTTATCCTTCTGATTCATAATTGAACTAATTTGTTACTAGGTGCGCAACACCTAATACACAAATGCATATATATTAGTTCTCCGCTACAAACAGTATCTAAAGTAATCTAAAATTCCTGCCAAGTAAGATGCTTAATTTACATTTAATGATTCATATCTTACCCAAATCAAAGTAATTTTGATGTGTAATCTGTTACGAATATTAAAACCTGCCATATACATGTCCTAATTGAAAAAAATCCAAAACTTATTTAAAAATACTTTAGGTAAGTTGAAGATATTCCCACAAACATAAACGTATATGTAGCAAATAATCTCCAGTTCAAACATTTCAATAACGTGAGTCCTTACTTTCAGTTTACCTGATAATACGACAGCCTTCAATTGAATGCACTGATTTACATTGACGTATTGTCATTTTGAAGTGGAACGAGGTAGCCTAAAAAGGAAAATTTGCTAGAAGCAAACATGACTGGACATGACATCCACTAGCTCAGCATTTAGGAAGAACATAAATGCTCAAATTTATTAGAGAATAAGCATTACAAAAGTTTTGTGGAAACAAAAAGGAAATCTAGAAAACAGAAAAATCCTTGATACCGAAAGATCACACGTCTTTTAATTGCGCGACATCATCCTAGATAATTACCTGAAAAATTGAATTAAAATTAAATGCCAAACTGATGCTTTACCAAAAAAGGCCTGCGAAACACAGACTTAGTCCAATTTCCTCGTTTAATCTAACAAACCATCTTTCTATACAAATGCATAAGCTGCCAAAGACAGGATACGTGTCGGATAAGTCGATTACTTCAGAAAGAACAGTTCTATTTTCTTTAAAAATCAATCTCAAAGACAGGAAAGATTTCAGGTGTTCTCAAAAGCGAAAAGTAAAATTGAGATACGTACCGCGGAAGCTGTTTATTGTGACTAGAAAATTTTTATATTTTTGTGCATATACGCGAGTGTTTCAAAATTAGCAAGTTCGTTTAACGTTTCCTGTTCGTGATATTTTAAAATTTTGTATTTATTCCAACTTAAACCCCAAATACAGCGTTTGAAATAACTTCTGAAGTAATGCAAATAGCGCTCTTTTAAATTTATTTGGCATACCTAATTTATAATAAATTTGAGCATCAAAATACAAAATATTTCCAAAATTACATTGAAAATGCATAAAAATCATTTGAACAGAAATGTATGTAGTTTGCAGTCGTACTCTGATGATGATCGAGGAAGGTCGAAACGCGCCAGTGTGTGCGACAGGCGGTGGTTTAACTTCGTTGTTCGACGACCGGTACAATGGGATTTGCGTTTACTTCAAGCTCGCAAAGTTGATTTAAATAAGCTATTTGGTATTTCTGTTAGGCTTCAATGAGTTGTGAAGCCGTAAGAGCTGGCCTTTATTCAAGGTAAACATCACATCGCCTTAAACTGTTTACATGAAACAGTGTAGGAAATGTAAATTTAAAATTAATTAAAAATAAAAGCCTAATTTATTAAACATCTTTATTATTATTTTCATATTTTGTCTTTAATACTTTTTAGATCTCATTCCTCTTACCTTCATTTTCTGCTGATTTACCCAGTCTTATTTAATATTGGACAGAGCACTTTTAAACTGCGGATACGTTTCTAATGTTATTCCATAAAGATTTTTAAGCTAATTCTGAAATTTAGTAGGTTTGTTTGCCACATTTCATTTCGGAGATGCGTTTGCAATGACTTGATAAGTCCCATCTCTGAATGCCTTGTTGGTCGATAACTAGTTAAATGAAGAGGAATTGGTGTTTACCTGAAGTTCGCAAACTTGATTTAAAGAATTGTTATCACCACCCACGCAATCAGTGTTTCTTTAATTGTATTGTCTATACGTAGATCTCCGTTTATGCTCTCCTCTTCTAACCGAAATTCCATGCTTCGTCTCACAAAAATTAATGCACAATTGACGGGTTCAGGGGTTCTAATTCCTAACGTTCTCAATTTTGCCACAATTTGAATTCTGATCTTACCGTCGTACTACGTTCATATTTTATTTTATTATTCTTTAATTGTGCAGATTCAGAAGCAAATTTCTGCACTACTCCATTTATTATATTTTCTTCTATTCCCAAATAATTTCCATAGTCTATTAATATTTACATAAGTCTTCTCAGTTCTATATATATATATATATATATATATATATATATATATTTCCAATGGGCTATACTAAGTTTTCGTACTTTCGTAGAATAAAAACTATCTATTTTCATACTACAAGATGATTCGAATTAAAATGATTAAAGATATTTCTATAAGTTATACTTTCTATAGATATCATACGTTTCGGATAACTAATATATTCTGTAGAGAATATCGACAAAATGTTTTTTTGAAGATAGTCAATCTGTAATGAATATCAAAGCAATGGATAATTTCACCCAATTATGAAGTTAATATTAACCATTAAATAAACAAAACCTGGCCTCAATCCAAATCTCTTATCAATTTTGTGGAAATTCTTACATTATTCAATTAACTATTCAGTAGTTATATTTTCTTTGTTGCGGTTAATAAGTGGCAATTAGGAATCGCAGACTCAGTAAAAAACAAAGTCAAAAAAAGGTCAGACGGATATACCAAAACCAACAATAATTAAACGTCAGATCTTATGTACAAGTTAAATCATCTTTTATGCATTACATTGCTCCTCATCTTTATATTGTAGGCGAATATGCACCGGTTTCTATTTGTTGTACAAACCTTCAAAAAAGGATTTATTTCATCATTAGATTTACGTGTGGGCAAAACATACGTGGCGTGTAATCGTTACTGGCAACAACATCGCGTACACAATCCAACGCAATCTGCAGTTAGTCCAGCGAACATATACGCAACTCTCAATTATACACATTTCAAGGAGTATATATATATATATATATATATATATATATATATATACTTATATATATATATATATATATATATATATATATATATATATATATACTTATATATATATATATATATATTTATGCGAGTGTGTGTGGAGAAATCTGCAAAATGTTTATACTCGTGACTGAATAGAAATTTTGCAGTCGACATTTCCAGTCAAGAAAAACGTATGCAAGTAGTAGAGGTGAGAGACGCATATTTAAATATCTTTTCCAGGTATATGCATTTCGGTATGATCCTCACTGGTCAGATTTCCATCGTACTCTGACGATGATCATGGAAGACTAAAACACGTCTGTACGTGTGAGTGACGGTAATTTTTCTGTTGTTCGACGCCTGGTTTAATACAATGCGATGTGTGTTGTTCTCAAGCTCGCAAACTTGATTTAAAGAATATTTTTGCAATGTTTCATTGGTTCTATAACTTAAACAGAAGAATCATTCATTTAGACGAAAATTATCAACTTCTATTTCATTTTCACAATGTCATTGAAAAAGGAGGATTAGAGTTAAAATTAATGCAAAAGCCTGTGTTTTTATACCTTATCTAATTTTCTCATGAAATCTAACACTAATTATTATCAATTTAACGCCAAAAATGGCAATATGCATTGCAGTGTGATCCTCGCTAGGCAGTTTGTTGACGTACCCTGATGATGATCATTGAAGTTCGAAACGCGTCATTAGCTGTGATGGGTGGTAATTTTTACGTGCACCACTTTACATGCAATGGGAATGATTTATATGTTAATTTGATAGTTTTATAGTTGTTACTAGGTACGCAATACTTAATTCATAATTAACGTGATATCCTTTTTGCGTAATGATATGATATTTTATTTTAATTTAAACATTAAAATTTTCAATAAATTAAATTGAAGATATTTATGCAAAACCAATAGGTTCGTATGAAGATGAATTGAAACCGAAATTCCTATAAGCATGTATGTATTAGGTGTTGCGAACCTAGTAAAAATTAGTTCAGTTGTGACCAGAAGGATAAACGAAAGACAGCATGAGCGGAAAGTATAATCTCATGCACATTCGTTTCGTTCTTATTGGCGACTTATCAGTAGGAGCCGGTATTAAGCCCTTTAACCACTATATATTTGGTACAATCTCCTAGACGAATGTGTAAACCTGCAGTAGTGAAGCTAACGTCATGTAAAGTCTCGAAAATGCGACTTCCAGCTAACTCACTCTTTATAATATATATACCGAGTCTGTATACGATACTAACACTATGGCTATTGTGTTAGTAACCGATAACAACATTGTAGTACCGAAAAGGTACATGGTACTTATAGTATGGTTGCCGAGTCTGTAGATGGTACCAACATGATGAATATCAATTTATGCTATAGTTCACAGAAATTGTGCATGAGATTACACTTTCCGTTCATGCTGTCTTTGGTTTATCCTTCTGGTCACAACTGAACTAATTTGTTACTAGGTTTGCAACACCTAATACGTACTTGCATATATATTAGTTCTCCGCAACAAACAGTATTTAATTCCTGTAAGCCTATTGCAAGTAAATTTATTTCTTATAAAACCGGTCTTTAAGAGACCGCATTCACACCTTTAACATACTTTTTGTTTGAGCTCTATGTGGATAATCATAAAAGCATTATCACAAATCGCAGCCAAATTTATGCAAACTGGAATAGAATGTACAGGCCATGAGCTTGATAATTTTTGAAATAAGTTTTTAAATAATTAGACATTTCTCGAGTTTGGTGCATTTTCCGATCTCCATATCCGATTATAAGTAAACTTAAGTTTAAACCGATAACATGATTGCATATAATGCTTGATAGTTTTTCCGGAAAAATATCTGGGAAGTGTTTACTTCGGGTAAATGAAGCGTATAATTTCATTAATAGTTAACCAAACATCCATCTAGCGGAGCTTGCAATTACTAGGCTCGCTTTTCATAAATTAAGCGCTGACATTTTTGTGTATGCGAATGCCTGTGAGTGTAATTCTCATTGTCTGAGATCTGTTTACACGTCTGCTGATGAGCGGGGGGGGGCAGATTTGTAGAAGGCCTTCATTTTTTTACAAATTCAATGTGCGAATGTTTATTAATTGCTGCTATTTTCGATTTCGCATTGTCTATGAAATGTAAATTCTGGGGACATCGGTAATTAAATTATGATTGTCCTGGAAATTTAGTAGCTATAGCACTGACTTAGTATACCACGGGTTATTGGAAAGGTCTTCACGCCATAATTTACCGTGCAAGCTTGCTTTTCGGCTCCTGTAAGGGTCATTGTATCGTCGCCACTATACTGTAATTCTTGTTAACTAAAGATGATGATTTCGATTCGCATCTAGATCATATTGTCTTGTCGTAATTTATCTTGTATAGTGATCTCCTGTTCCTTGTCTGGAGTACTGGTCTCTTAAACCCTGTGTTGTGAAATTGATTTTCTTTTGCTACAAAACCTTTAGCAAAATATGTAATAGAAAATCATTTTCTGCTCAAAATGAGCTCATGGGGCTTAGTGGCAAGAACCCTGGTCTCTTAAACGTAGGGTTATGTGCTTGATTCTTACCTGGGTCATTTGCTTGGCATACATTCTGTTAAACTGTGATCTATATTGAGAGGACCACTGTGGTTCAACGGCTAGAGCACCTGTCTTGTTCCCTGGGGATATGAGTTCGATTCCCATCAGAGGTAAGATATTTTGTCATAGTTGCTCTTGAAAAAACGATCACGTAACCTTTGGGTTATGAGTTTGATTCTTATATTGGGCAAATTTTCTTCTCAAATTTCTATAAAAATGTGGTCTTTCGCTAAAAACGGCCCAATGTGACTAAGCGAGTGGAACTCTGATCTCGAAAACAACACGTCATGAGTTCGATTCCCACCGTAGGTAATATGGTTTAATATAATTAATTCTGAAGAAGTAATTTTCTTTTTTTTATTTTGCCTTAACTCTATTTGTTTATGATATACGGTAGTTAATATAGTCAAGGGAAACAAAGTTGGATTAAAAACATAAAACTTACGGTAAACAAGCAGGAAGCAAAAGGTACGTGCTTCCCAGTTTAAATTTAAATCCTGCACGAATTGCTATCGTTTATTTAGCTACGAATTAAGGATCTTGCATACACCATTTTTGCTAAAAAGGAAACCTGGAAATCTATTTGATTTGGAGTATTATTTTCATAAAAACGAATTCAGCTATTGCGTAATCTTTCTCTCCAATTCCAGGATTATTTCATCTAAAATGCTCCTGAATTAGATTCTTCAGTAATCAAATATGCTGGCCCACAAAGAACGCTGCGAAGCTTTGGCAGTTTTACAAATAGACAATATTGGACATTCTGATTTCATATGTAAATTTTGAGCAGACGAAATCTTGTACAAACAAACAAACATCATTTGTTTATTTGGAATTTTGGAAGTCACTGCTTTTTTTAATTAGTCAATTCAACATTTTGGATTATGCGTGACCATTAAGAGGTTGACTGACATATATCACCTTTGGTTTGGGCGCGTTTATGCTATAGTCAGCTTTGAGTCTGAGAACGTGCCAATGGTCCTATCTAGGGCTGGCATGAATTCAACAGAAAGTCCTCGCAGAAGTGCACGTATTATGACGAAGCAGTTAGCACACTGATGGAAGCAACCTTCGAGCCGCATAGGTGAACTTAAAACGCAAGAAAGTAGATGTAAAAAGTCTTCAACTCTTAAATAAATCAAGGTTGCTAACTTGATATAAACACCTGACCAATTATGTGCATACATTTGTCAGTATAAACTAAGAATTGTATAGTGTAGAAAAGGCAATTCATCCAGGAGACCGGTTTCTTCATTACTGGGAACTCATAACGTACTGGCCAGAATTTGCCGCGGACAGGGCTCAAACCTGGGCACTTCTGCTTCGGAATCTGATGCTCTAACCACTGAGCCACCCTGCCGTACACTACACACAGTTTTCATTTATATAATAACTACTTTTTTGGATTAGCCTTTCATTTAGACATCGTCTCTTCGACATACTTTTAACAGGCCTTTATGTGTTCCTGCGCCACAAATTGCAAGCAGGAACAAATAATTTATTATTTGCTTTTATTAATAAATATTATTTGCACAATTTTTGTCTAGCTGTTTCATATTGACATTTTTTTGTTTTCAGTGTAACTCATTTTTACTTTCAAATTGCATTTAGTGTTTCAACACAAACCCCGATTAACAGCTGTCGAATTTGAAACAATGAAGAAAATTTACATATTCGTTTATACTCTTAAACTCAATTTCAATTCTGCAAGAAACGAGCATTTCTGCAAAAGCTCGTGCCTGGCTTTTAGTTTGTGATTGAATCTGCTAATGACGTTCTTTTCTGATCGAAGCTGCAGTATTTCAGCAATTCTGATAAAATAAGAAATTCACCCCTATTAGTTACTCACGATAAGCAATTTGACATAAAAAATACATTGGATTAATTTCATTTCAAGTATAATTTTATTTACTTGGTCGGAATCGAGTTAACTTCTATAAAATTTATAAAATAAAATAATATTTATCACGTTTATGCTTGATTAGGATTTTCCTCGCAGTAAATAAAACAATTTAATACGCAACTTAATACACAAAATGATATAAAATAACTTCCAGCTCACTTCAGGTCAATATGGATTAAAGAATTAAATTTTCTTCTCCTATGATGAGTGTGTCTCCTTCAATTTTTCTTAATAAAACGAATGGTTTAATTAAAATATTATTAGAGTTGAAATGAAACGAATTAAATAAATTTATACAATGAGACAATCATCAAGAGATCTTCAAATGATGAAAAAATATATTCAATTATTACTGTACTTTCACTTTTATAAGAAAAAATGAAAGACAGCTACAAAAAACAAGAATTTTTTTTAAATATATAATTTATTTATTATATTTTTTTATTGTGCTCGTCCAATTTAAAAAGTTAATGTTTTATTTCTAGGTATATGCGGAATAGATTATGAAAGAAAGTATTCAATATAAATATAAGACAACCAGTATAGTATAGTATTTGTAATACGATTTGAAATAATACGAAATATACAAGTTGAGTGCAGTCATATCTTGGAGATTATATTACGTAATAATTTTTTAGAAATCACAATAGCAATGTATGCAATGAACAGCCTAGAGATGCAAAAAGAAGGTAAATTTATTTATTGTTAGCCTATATCTAGCAGCGATGTTCCATCGATAATAATAAAGACAATGCGTGACTTGTAAAATGTTAGCTTAATAAGGTATGCAATTTTAGGGTTGAGCATAAAATTGGCAACTTATTGAAAACAAAGATTATGCCTGCACTGTGACGGGTAATTAGTTGCCATCATTACGCTACATGGCCACCTTATCATTAGATTCAACATACCTTTAATATAACGTTGTTGTCTCTTCACGTTTTCTCTTAATTAAACGAAGACTGGCTTCGTGGGCGGCGATTAAAATTACTTTCAATCAAGGTTGCGATCTTGATATAAACACCTGTCCCATTAAGTTCATAAATTTGTTGGAATAAACTGAGTTTCGTTTTTATTATGAACTCCTCATATACTGCCCGAGCTCTATGCGCGGCAAATTCTAGACATTTCGTGATGAGGTCCCAATACGAACGAAACCGGTCTACTGGATGAATTGCCTTTCAACAATATACAAAACTTTATTTTTGATCAATAAATGCAAGGCAATTAGACTATATGCCTAACTAATGAATGTCATCTAAAGAAGGTGTAGCTCAAAATTGATATAAAGTCTTCAGCGCCTCGACTTGAAGGCCTCCTGTCCGCGGCTAATTCTAGACAGTACGTGATGAGTTCCCAATAAGAACGAAACCGATCTACTGGATGAATTGCCTTTCCACAATATACAACACTTTATTTTTTATCAATAAATGCAAGGCAATTAGACTATATGCCTAACTAATGAATGTCATTTAAAGAAGGTGTAGCTCAAAATTTATATAAAGTCTTCAGCGCCTCGACTTGAAGGCCTCCTGTCCGCGGCTAATTCTAGACAGTACATAATGAGGTCCCAATACGAACGTAACCGATCTACTGGATGAATTGCCTTTCAACAATATACAACACTTTATTTTTTATCAATAAATGCAAGGCAATTAGACTATATGCCTAACTAATGAATGTCATCTAAAGAAGGTGTAGCTCAAAATTGATATAAAGTCTTCAGCACCTCGACTTGAAGGCCTCCTGTCCGCGGCTAATTCTAGACAGTACGTGATGAGTTCCAAATACGAACGAAACCGATCTACTGGATGAATTGCCTTTCCACAATATACAACACTTTATTTTTGATCAATAAATGCCAGGCAATTAGACTATATGCCTAACTAATGAATGTCATTTAAAGAAGATGTAGCTCAAAATTGATATAAAGTCTTCAGCACCTCGACTTGAACGCCTCCTGTCCGCGGCGAATTCTAGACAGTACGTGATGAGTTCCAAATAAGAACGAAACCGATCTACTGGATGAATTGCCTTTCCACAATATACAACACTTTATTTTTTATCAATAAATGCAAGGCAATTAGACTATATGCCTAACTAATGAATGTGATTTAAAGAAGGTGTAGCTCAAAATTGGTATAAAGTCTTCAACACCTCGACTTGAAGGCCTCCTGTCCGCGCAAAATTCTGGACAGTAGGTGATGAATTCCGAATAAGGACGAAAGCGGTCAACTTGATTAATTGCCTTTTCCATACTATATAACATTTAGTTTTTTCTGACAAATTTATGTACATAATGGGTCAGGTGTTTATATCAAGATCGCAACCTTGATTAAAAGTAATTATAATCACCTGCTGCTCCAGAAAATTATTATTCTCTGGCCTAAATCAACATATGCTTTAAAATATTTATGGAAATAATGATGTGTTTTAATGTATATGTAGTTTTTTGTGCTGCAGATCAAATCAATATGCAATTATGTATTAAGTATTATGGAACTGCATTAAAAATACTTTGAATAAGACATGCTTTAGTTTCATGCAACATTGAATTTATTTCAAAGGAGGCCTAGTTCTTATATTTAACAGCAACTTCTAATTTTAGGGCGCCATCACGTCCTTATTTCACTAGATACTGAATTACACAGTGTAGATATCTTTTGACAGTCCAATCTCCTAAACGGGTATATATAAACGGAGCAATAGAATGAATTTCGTTTAATTTCATTTAATACGAAATATCTGTCAAGTGAGAATGGACGTGGACGCAGAAGTTCACTTATTTCTATTTCATAGTTTTAAATTTTAATAAATTAATTGATTTACACGTGTTTAATTAGACATACTCAAATATGACAACCTTTTTGACTATCTTACCGATTAAGTATACTTCGATTAATCACCTTTTTTTATTTTAACAACACTTATCTTACTAAAAATTGTTCTTCCTTCATTGTTTACATTTCCTTCTCAAATTATTAGCGCATAGGCATACATTATATTGTGCCAAAATTTGATTTATTTAAACAATTTCAAGAGCTGAAATTATGCGTATAAATTAGAAGCCAAAAATATGTTCATTAAAAATATCAGCTGAAATGTGATTAAAGTTAATATAATGACACACAATTATTTTTTGCATTTTTAAAGATTCCATTAATAAAAATTTAAAATAATTAAAACAAAAATTAAAATTAATGATAACCATCATCAATAAAACCGTCATTATCGTGATCATCATTAAGATTATACTAATGTAAATATTTATAAGCAAGACCCGGATGGATATTGTGGCAATTGTAGTAGTATTAGTAGCAGTTTAAACATTATCAGTAGTAGCATTAGTAGCGGTAGTATTAATAGCATTTTTTTATTAGATTTGGTTGTATTAGTACACATAATAGTAGTTTTATTAGTGAGAGGAGGAGTAATATTAGTAAAAATATTAATCTTATTAATATTAATAATAAAAATATGGTAATAACCAGTGACATAATTCATACTATTTTATTACAACAAAAAAATACTATACAGTTAAAATTAAATGTTCAGAATAGATTTTTATCCCAATAATATGCACGATACAAATAATTATTTTAATCATTTTAATATAAATAAAAACAATAGAAATCATAATTAATACTATTTACTTATTCCGACGTTAATCTTATTAGAACAGTAAATATTCATTAGTAAACAATAATAATCATAAGGTTATTTATGTAAATAATATGGGAAACAATGACATCGGCAGTAATAAATGTTATAACTTAAATAAAAGTAAAAAAATATATTGTTTATTATCAATATGATTGTAATTATAAGAGAGGTATATATATATATATATATACATATACATATACATATATATATATATATATATATATATATATATATATATATATATATATATATATATTATATCCATGCCCTTTTAATTAACACAGTATTCTTATAATTAGGAAAACAACACAAATAACAAAGTGGATAAGGCCATTTATTTCGTGAATACTAATCATCTCTTATACAATCATACATATTTATACATTTTGGGTTGTCAATTGGTTATGCTAGTGGTGACAAATCTGACTCGTTATTACTGCGGTTTCTTGTTTGGACTAGTAGGTGAGTGTGTATGCGTTTGTGTTTGTGTTGTGTATGCGTGTTTGCATGTAAAGGTCATTCTCGCAGTATTGCGAAGTGATGTCTGAGATCTTGTCATTATTGTTTTGATAACTTGAGAGTTAGCCATTTGTGCAAATTGTTCACTGTTATCTATACAAGTGCTATTTTTCCCAGTATAGTTGATTGTTTCACCCCGCTGCGCAAGGGTGCTATTTTCGCTTGGTAACAACGCTAATGTTGATTGTCGTGTTAAACGCTCACACTGTTTGGAGACTTCTGTCATCGTATGCGCCTCTGTTATCTCAACTTCACCTTGTTGCCTCGTATGCGCCTCTGTTATCTCAACTTCACCTTGTTGCCAATCCGATTGTACGTTTGTTGATTCTAGTCGAGGGCCTGTTGGTTCTTGGCTGGATACTAGTAGATTGTTGTTGAATTTTGTTATCCTTGGCCAGTCGATAAGGATATCATGTTGATGAAACTTTTGAATGTTAAGGTCGGGTGCTTGTTGTTTTATGTAAAGTGCTTCGTAGATGAATAATAATTTTTCGGATTTTGCTTTATGTAGAATTGTGAAATTGGTCGAATTGACAGGGTGCCCCGTTGCCAATATATGATCGGAAATAGCTGATTTTCCTGACGGTGGCAAGCCTTTGTTAATCAATTTCTGTGGCAAATGTTGCTGGATTCTGCTTATCAATTGCTTCTTCGTACGTCCGATATATGTGCTACCGCACATACATGAGAATTTATAGACTATGAATGATTTGGAGAGAAGTGGCAATTGATCTTTGGCATCCAACCTCATGATTCTCTGTGTACTGAATGTCATATTAACTTTAACACTGGGAAAGTTGTCCTTAGTTATTCTATTCAGCCGCCGTGCAATTATTGAGGCTGGTATGTCGCCTCTAAATGGTAAGTTTAGGAAAACCTGCTTGCCGGTGTCCTCTCTAGTACGAATTTGCCGTGGTCTAATGTTGACATCAATGAACCGCTCTGGGTAGTTGTTCCTTAGCAAAATATTCCTGAGGTAGCCCAGTTCTTCCTCAATCTTGTGTTCAGAGCAGATCTTCCTGATTCTGTTCGCTTGGTTGTTTACTAAGTTTCTTTTGTGGGATTTTGGCACACTACTGTTGTAATGAATGTATTGTCCAGTTAAAGTGGATTTTCTATGTATGGCCAGTGTCAAATCTCCGTTTGCTCCTCGAGTGAGTTTGATGTCAAGGAATGGGAAACTGTCGTCTTTCTCTACTTCGAGAGTGAATTTGATGTCTGGATCGACTCCATTTGCTTGTTTGAGGATTTCGGAAGGGTCTGCTGCTTCTGAGATGAACAACAAGATATCATCTACATACCTTTTGTACATAAACCAGCCAAGTTTCTCTGCAAACTTCTTGAAACAATACGGAGCATCATAAACACTAACACTATCAAGGACTCTTTCGAACTAGCAAATGAATTGAAGGGGAAGAACATCCTACAGAATAAGATGGTCTCGCTTGACGTCTCATCCTTATTTACAAACATACCACTGGATAAGACAACGGAGATCTTGTGTGATCTCATCAAAAATGAGATTTTTGACTTCCCTATAGACACCAATGACATCAAAGACCTCATATTAGCATGTACTAAAAACGTGCAATTTACTTTCGAAGGTATATACTACCGCCAGATCAATGGTGTAGCTATGGGAAGCTGCATCGCACCCCTCCTGGCAGATGTATACATGTACCACCTGGAAAAAACGAGTCTGAAAGGTATAATTGACCAGTGCGCATTCTACAAAAGGTATGTAGATGATATCTTGTTGTTCATCTCAGAAGCAGCAGACCTTCCGAAATCCTCAAACAAGCAAATGGAGTCGATCCAGACATCAAATTCACTCTCGAAGTAGAGAAAGACGACAGTTTCCCATTCCTTGACATCAAACTCACTCGAGAAGCAAACGGAGATTTGACACTGGCCATACATAGAAAATCCACTTTCACTGGACAATACATTCATTACAACAGTAGTGTGCCAAAATCCCACAAAAGAAACTTAGTAAACAACCTAGCGAACAGAATCAGGAAGATCTGCTCTGAACACAAGATTGAGGAAGAACTGGGCTACCTCAGGAATATTTTGCTAATGAACAACTACCCAGAGCGGTTCATTGATGTCAACATTAGACCACGGCAAATTCGTACTAGAGAGGACACCGACAAGCAGGTTTTCCTAAACTTACCATTTAGAGGCGACATACCAGCCTCAATAATTGCACGGCGGCTGAATAGAATAACTAAGGACAACTTTCCCAGTGTTAAAGTTAATATGACATTCAGTACACAGAGAATCATGAGGTTGGATGCCAAAGATCAATTGCCAATTCTCTCCAAATCATTCATAGTCTACAATTTCTCATGTATGTGCGGTAGCACATATATCGGACGTACGAAGAAGCAATTGATAAGCAGAATCCAGCAACATTTGCCACAGAAATTGATTAACAAAGGCTTGCCACCGTCAGGAAAATCAGCTATTTCCGATCATATATTGGCAACGGGGCACCCTGTCAATTCGACCTATTTCACAATTCTACATAAAGCAAAATCCGAAAAATTATTATTCATCTACGAAGCACTTTACATAAAACAACAAGCACCCGACCTTAACATTCAAAAGTTTCATCAACATGATATCCTTATCGACTGGCCAAGGATAACAAAATTCAACAACAATCTACTAGTATCCAGCCAAGAACCAACAGGCCCTCGACTAGAATCAACAAACGTACAATCGGATTGGCAACAAGGTGAAGTTGAGATAACAGAGGCGCATACGAGGCAACAAGGTGAAGTTGAGATAACAGAGGCGCATACGATGACAGAAGTCTCCAAACAGTGTGAGCGTTTAACACGACAATCAACATTAGCGTTGTTACCAAGCGAAAATAGCACCCTTGCGCAGCGGGGTGAAACGATCAACTATACTGGGAAAAATAGCACTTGTATAGATAACAGTGAACAATTTGCACAAATGGCTAACTCTCAAGTTATCAAAACAATAATGACAAGATCTCAGACATCACTTCGCAATACTGCGAGAATGACCTTTACATGCAAACACACATACACAACACAAACACAAACGCATACACACTCACCTACTAGTCAAAACAAGAAACAGCAGTAATAACGAGTCAGATTTGTCACCGATAACATAACCAATTGACAACCCAAAATGTATAAATATGTATGATTGTATAAGAGATGATTAGTATTCACGAAATAAATGGCCTTATCCAATTTGTTATTTGTGTTGTTTTCCTAATTATAAGAATATATATATATATATATATATATATATATATATATATATATATATATATATATATATATATATATATTTAATAACTACCTTTCATATTTTTGAAATACTTGAAATATTTTAATTATTATTGTACAGTGATTTTACTTTTATTCAATATTACTTTATTACCTAGAACACAATTATTTTTAAGTATCGTCCACATTCAATTTGCATTTTAATTGCCTAAAGTCATCATAATTCGACTCAATCGAGACTTTCATCTAACTGTCGTTCCTCTTGGTGCTTTAAGCCAGTTATTTAAATGTTTCTTCTAAGTTAATCTTTGTTTAGATCCACCTCAACAACTAAAAAATTAGTCGATTTCAAACCCTATGACAGATAACTTTATTTTAGCCTCACTTATTTGTTTCGTGTGCTTTGGTTTATATCAGGTACAACTGTAACTTCATATGTCTACATCTGCCGTCACATAAGACGAATTTGAAGGCATATTTAATTATTGACTAATGAAAAATTATATCGAATATGCGTGCATCTCACGGTTGTTTAACTTGTCTGATTGTCAGAATAATTTCACATTTATTTGAAGGCCTTTGTTCGTATAAATCGCTTTTTATTCTAAGTTTCAACATAAGACGCAGATATGTGGCATTGTGTTTAAAATCTTTAATAATCTGACTGTAGAATTTTTTGCTTTAATCAAATGATTGCCCGCTGATGCCAAATCTCTAATCGATTAGCAGGTTTCTTTGACATTTCAATCTAATTATTGTTATTACAGAAGTGTTTATACAATTCCAAAATTAATATACGTTTTAAATTCCATTCACACGTTAAAACTAGATGATAAACTCTTAAGCATTTTGTCAAAAAGCGCATAAGAAATATTAACAATATTGTTTGTTTAAATCAAGTTTGTGAGCTTGAAGTAAACACTAATCCCATGGTATTTAACCAGTCGTCGAACAACATAACAAAACTACCGCCAGTCGCAACGCACTGACGCGTTTCAACCTTTCATGATCATCATCAGTGTTTACTTCAAGCTCGCAAACTTTATTTAAAGTATTGTTACCACCACCCGCGCAAACAATTATTGTTAAATTGCATTGCCTATATATGTGTGTGTGGCGAAAGCTGCAAACAATTAATGTTCGTGACTGCATAGAAATTGTCCAGCCGACATTTCCAGTCATGTTCAATGTATGCAAGACTGCTAGAGGTGAGAGCCGCATATCTAAATTTGATCTCCATATATATTCAATTTGGTTTGATCCTCGATAGTCAGTTTGCCGTCGTACTCTGATGATGATCAAAGAAGGTCGAAACGCGTCAATGCGTTGTGGCTGGCGGTAGTTTTGTTATGTTGTTCGACGACTGGTTAAATACAATGGGATTGGTGTTTACTTCAAGCTCGCAAACTTGATTTAAAGCATTGTTACCACCACCCGCGTAATCAATTATTGTTAAATTGTATTGCCTACCGTTTGTCACATGTACTGACGCGTTTCGAACTTCCATGATCATAAACAGAGTACGAAGGGAAATTGACTGGAGAGGATCAAACCGCAATTCACATATAAGGTACTGGAGTGTAAATGTCGACTGCACAATTTCTGTGCTATCACGAATAAAACATATCGCATCTTTCGCCAAATATATATAGGTATTACAAATAAACGATCATTGATTTCGCTGTTGGTGGCAAACTTGTTCTATATATATATTTGGTAGAAGAATGTGGAATAATAGGACGGTACAATCTCCTAGACGAATGTGTAAACCTGTAATAGTGAAGCTAACATAATCGAAATAATCTACAATGCGACTTCAACGCTAACTCACACTATATAATATATATACCGAGTCTGTAAAGGATGCTAACATATTAACATAATATTGTGTTAGTAACTGATACATTTTTTGAAATCGATGAGTACCGGATACTAACACTATGGTTTCCGAGTCGGTACATGATACCAACCTGATGGATATAAATTTATGCTAAAGTTCACCCAAATTGAGAATTACAACAATTTCCGAACAATCTGTTACCCAGCTTTTTGGGAACGTATACATCGGCCTTGAACGATATCAGTTATCACATTTGCGGGTAAACATGACATCATTCAATTCAATATATTACAGTTAAATACTGTTTGTTGCGAAGAACTAATATATATGCAAGTATGTATTAGGTTTTATAAACCAGTAACAAATTAGTTCAGTTGCACCAGAAGGATAAACCAAAGGCAGCATGAACGGAAGGTATAATCGCATTCACATTCGTTTCGTGCTTACTGGCGACTCATCAGTAGGAGCTTTGCATATGCCCTTTAACCACTATATATTTGGTAGAAGAATGTGGAATAATAGGACGGTACAATCTCCTAGACGAATGTAAACCTGTAACAGTGAAGTTAACATAATCTAAAGTCAACGACAATGCGACTTCAATGCTAACTCACTATATAATATATATATACCGAGTCTGTAAAGGATACTAACACTATGGCTATTGTGTTAGTAACTGATACTCCTTTTTTAAATCGATGAAATGGATACTAACACTATGGTTTCCGAGTCGGTACATGATACCAACCTGATGGATATAAATTTCGCTAAAGTTCACCCAAATTGAGAATTACAACAATTTCCGAACACCTGTTACTCCAGTTAAACCATACACTCTGGCCTTGAACGATATCAGTTATCACATTTCGCGGTAAACATGACATCATTCAATTCAATATATTACAGTTAAATACTGTTTGTTGCGAAGAACTAATAGTGTGCATGTATTAGGCTCAGGAATTTACTACAATTAAATTAGTTGCGACCAGAAGGGATAAACAGCAAGTAGCATGAACGGAAAAATTATAATGGAAATAATATTTTCGTTTCTGTGTGCTTACTGAGGACTTACTGCGAGCTGGTATTACGCCCTTAACCACTATATATTTGGTAGAAGAATGGAATAATAGATGGTATTAATCTCCTGACGAATAAACCTGTAATAGTGCTAAGGTTACCGCGACTTCAATTCACAATTGTGGAAGTGGCCGAAATTGCAAGGATACTAACTATGGCTATTGTGTTGCACTGATACCTTTTTTGTTGATACTGGATACTAACACTATGAGTTTTCTGAGTCGGCATGATAACGAACCTGATGATTAGTAAATAGTAAAGTTCACCCAAATTGAGAATTACAAACAATTCTGAACACCTGTTACCCAGTTAAACCATACACTCTGGCCTTCATCGATACTGGGTTATCACATTTCGCGGTAAAAATGACATCATTCAATTCAATATATTACAGTTAACTACTGTTTGTTGCGAAGAACTTATATATATGCAAGTATGTATTAGGTTTTGCGAACCTAGTAACAAATTAGTTCAGTTGTGACCAGAAGGATAAACCAAAGGCAGCATGAACGGTAAGTATAATCTCATTCACATTCGTTTCGTGCTTACATACTTGCATATATATTAGTTCTTCGCAACAAACAGTATTTAACTATAATATATTGAATCTTAGGAGATTGTACCGTCCTATTATTCCACATTCTTCTACCAAATATATAGTGGTTAAAGGGCGTAATACCGGCTCCTACTGATGAGTCGCCAGTAAGCACGAAACGAATGTGAATGAGATTATACTTTCCGTTCATGCTGCCTTTGGTTTATCCTTCTGGTCACAACTGAACTAATTTGTTAATAGGTTCGCAAAACCTAATACATACTTGCATATATATTAGTTCTTCGCAACAAACAGTAGTTAACTGTAATATATTGAATTGAATGATGTCATGCTTACCGCGAAATGTGATAACTGATATCGATGAAGGCCAGAGTGTATGGTTTAACTGGAGTAACAGGTGTTCGGAAATTGTTGTAATTCTCAATTTGGGTGAACTTTAGCATAAATTTATATCCATCAGGTTGGTATCATGTACCGACTCGGAAACCATAGTGTTAGTATCCGGTACTCATCGATTTTAAAAAGGTATCAGTTACTAACACAATAGCCATAGTGTTAGTATCCTTTACAGACTCGGTATATATATTATATAGTGTGAGTTAGCATTGAAGTCGTATTGTCGTTGACTTTAGATTATGTTAGCTTCACTATTACAGGTTTACACATTCGTCTAGGAGATTGTACCGTCCTATTATTCCACATTCTTCTACCAAATATATAGTGGTTAACGGGCGTAATACCGGCTCCTACTGATGAGTCGCCAGTAAGCACGAAACGAATGTGCATGAGATTATACTTTCCGTTCATGCTGCCTTTGGCTTATCCTTCTGGTCACAACTGAACTAATTTGTTACTAGATTCGCAAAACCTAATACATACTTGCATATATATTAGTTCTTCGCAACAAACAGTATTTAATTGTTCTAATTTAGTTTGCATGTTTTGAATAAATACGAATCCCATTGTATTTAATTTTGAATAATGTATACTTCGAGCTTGCGAACTTGATTTAAAGTCATTTTGCCATCATGCGCGCAATCAATGATTGTTTAATTAATGAATATAATTTTTTTGTTTATAAAAATTGAGCTCTTCTCATTTTGAAAAAAATGAGATCATATTTGAAAGTTAAGTTTGGTAGCAATAATAGCTTAGTTTTGTTCTTATTAAATTGAATATATCAGTAACATCCAACTTGAGGCTTTAAAATATCAAATTAAAAGTAAGTTTTAACGATTAATTCTATTTTTAATTATATAAGGGTGTGCTTGTTTTACCATTCCATTCATTTATTATTGCTAATTGTACTTTATTTTAATTTATAACTGATGACAATTACATAAAATCGTTACAGTGTATACTATGATTTGATAGATAATCATTTACAAATATATGGCATTAAAATGAAGGATTTCAGAAGGTAAAAACAATACCATTAACGTGTGAATTTGAGCAACATTATTTGAATTAGATTTTTTACCAATGGCTTTTAGTTTGTTTGTTGTTTTAGCACTGTTTTTTGCTTGTCTGAATCAGTTTCATGGCGTATCAAAGGTGTAAAGCTACGAGAATAAAATGAGATAAAATGAATATTCTTAACAATTTGGCTGAAATCTTACAATTTTACAAATAAAATCATTTGTTTTCTAGAAGAGAACAGCAAAAGAAAACCAAGATTGACCCAATTTACTACTTGACAGTTAATTCCAGAAAAATGTATATGTGGCTGTCAAAGCTTCATTTTCCAATGCACATTGAGTAGCAGTAAAACAATTTAAAATGTCTACTTTTATTGAAGCGTAGAGATTATTTAAAGATTTTATATGCAATCTATTACAAATGTATGTTCTTTAAACGTGTCTTTTTTTTATAAAAAATCTCTTTATGCATATGGCAAACGTCGAAGAGCCATGGGAGATTAATTAAGTCTGCTTTCTTTCAAAATACAAATACTCTCCGTTGAAAAAATATAATTTGGCAGTTCGTGCAATAATATATTGTGTTTTTTCAACCTCAAGCATGATGTGTTTAAACAAATTCTTTTAGACAGCTCAATTTAAGATACCTTTGTTTTTGTTTATTCCACACCTCGTTTAATTCACATAACAATATTGTGAAATCAAACGTATTTGTTTTATGTAATAGGTGAATTTAATCAAATATAGTGATTTTCAGAAAAGTGCTTAAGTATACTTGATACCTTAAACCAATCTCTAAAGGTATGTATATAAATAAGGTTAATATCTAGAGATGAGACATTTTTAAAATTTTGTTATTTACGTGGGCCTAATGAAAACATGAACATACTTGATAGGTCCATGAGATATTTTTGAAGCTAGTTAAGCCAGTTTAATCTTGTTAAACAAAAAGCTATAAGAAATCGATGAAATTTTATGGATTAAAGAAAGGGTGACTCATGCCAAATAAACACATAACAGAAATAGAAGGCTGTCTTAGAGCCGAACAATTTTTAACGGCCATAATCATAGAAGAATACTATGGATCTTCAGCAATAATATGACGAAATTGCTTAAATATCTAGTTTCATGCGTGATGAAAATAATTAAAGAATAATTGTTCTTCTTTTGAAAACGTACGATTCCTTAATTCTCCAATGTCGGTGCCTTGAAGCCACTGGTTTGTAGCGGGCCAAATACATTTAGTTGATCGTGCCAAGCAACTTTCTATATCAACAACTACCGGCTTTTCTCCGAAAACCACGGCCTATGGACTGTTGATACGTCAGCCAGGCCGTTGGTGTCCACACCGCCCTTAAGTCAGGACCGCTTAAAACAGCTCACATCGGCCGAGTGCGCCAACCAGAGACAAGGCTATGCCCGACGCCTTACAAGCGCACACCTACTATCCAAGGTCTACTTCATACTGACTAAGGTCGAAAAAGAGGCACTTTACTCTGTTAACGTGTGCGCCTTTTTTATGGCCAAATTGGTCATTTTACGAATCAAGGTTTTAAATCAACACGCCAAACGAGCCGTGCGCTGTGCTAAAGCCATCTCCTAGGTGAGAAAAGGTTTCAATGACTACCGCTAAGCACAAGATTAGGCAAATGATTCCCTTTGGAGCTGACGTGAATGTTACAAATTTACTCGGATTGATAAATTTAACCAACAAAGTTATCAGTGCGGAGGTTGAGCGAGTAGTCAAGCTAAAGTGAATTACATTATACTAACAATTGATGCATATTTTTGAGTAAAACGCTTATTCTTATTTGTACGAGATTAATCATTGTTGTTGCATGTGGTTCCACAGCTCCACTGTTTGAACGGATAGAATCTTGTCAAATGGGTTACTTGCAGGAGAAATAAATTATTTTTCGTGAAACCTGCGAGATTCCTCATAAGGGACCTAATTCTAATAGACAAATATAATGTATTATGTGTTAATCATCTTCCTTTGTTCACATTTCCTTAGAATACTTTTTTATAAAACTACAACTTTGTAGCAGAATTTCGCGCAATTTTCTGTAAATCACCATCGATTAGCTGTTTACTCGACAAACAAATATTAACACAATTTTCACGCTAAAATGGAAACATTAGACAGTGTCTATCAATCATTTGCTAAATGAAAATTAACAAAATAAGCATCATAAAATTGTTTTCTAGCTTTAATAGTATTTTTCTGCGAGTAAAACTAAGGCAAGTTAAATTAATTCTAATGAATTGGGTTATTTCTCTACATGTTGAAAGAAATGAAAACATTTCTCATCTACGAAGGTTTTTACTTGTAAAAAAAAACAAAAATTCCCAAACACATTAGAAATGAGCTTAATGTGACATTAGGAATTACTATTTCCTTTTCACAAGAAAATCGAGATATGGTCCACATTTTCTTCATTTTTTCAACCTAACTTTTGTGTTCATTGCAGTTTATTCATGAAATAAAGGTATAAATTCAAGCTTAATAGTGTTTATTAATAATTAAAGTTCTGAACTCGACATAAATCGAGTTGAACAGCGTCAGTACGTGTGACCAACGGTAGTTTTGCTATGCTGTTTGACGACTGGTTAAGTAAAATGGAATTGGTGTTTACTTCAAGCTCGTAAACTTGATTTCAAGAAATGTTATCATTACCCACGTAATCAACGATTGCTTTATTGCAAAACTTATACTTTCATCCAAACCGGCAAAAACGTTTTACTTCTGACTGAGTAGAAATTTTGCAGTAGAAAATTCTGGTCAAATAACTTTGATACGAAAGTTGTGCAGTTGAGAGCCACATATCTGACTTTACATTACATAATTACGCACCTCGATGACGTGGTCCTCAAATTTGCCAGACCATGAGTTTGAAAAATGTTTGTCGCCCATCTAATTAAACGGACATTGGTTGCGCGGTAGGTGATAAAATTTATAATAATCAAGGTTGCAAACTTGATATTAGCACCTGACACATTAATTATTTACACATGTCAGTATACACTAAGAATTGTTTGTTATGGAAAAGGCAATTCATCCAGTAGACCGGTTTCGTCCTTATTGGGAACTCATCATGCACTGGCCAGAACTTGCCGAAGACAAGGCTCGAACCTGAACACGTCTGCTTCGCAATCTAGTGCTCTAACCACTGAACCACCCTGCCACTCACTACACAATATTTTCAGTTATATACTAACTAAAGTAATTCAGGTAGTAATTTTTTCTTTACGTGGCGCTCATATGGCATCCATTTAGACCCAACGTTCCAACTAACCATCCAAAAACCGTCATTACTGTCCGTCGTAAAGACCATCCCCTCCTCAACGTGGTACGACGATGTCAACCATGTTTCGATGATCGATCGTACATGGGCTAACGGGGCTATGGCGGTGGTGTCACCAGGGCGTGGTGGATTTCCGACCGGCAATCGGATCTCCTATAAAATACCACATGAGCCCGACGACAGCACCATGACGCGGCGTGTGTTCCCCGCCACAAAAGGGGACAACAGCCACAGGATTACATGGACTCCTGGACAGTACCCCGTAATTCCGAATGGCGAATGAGCTCTCAACAGCCACCGGCAACCATACAACTAACTGCTGCCTTGCAGACTGCGCTTGGATGTGCAAAGGCTAGAGGTGCGTCCTCGATCAAAAAGCCGAGTGGTGAGAGGACACCACTTGTACCAAATTCCCAAGAAACTCTAAGAAAATGTCACAATTTATGAATACCGTTCATGATACGGCGTCCCCGGCAAGCGACGCGCCCTGTGCTCCCCCAGAGGCTAGGGCGTCAAGTGAAAAGCTATCTGGTTTTATCAGCGCGAAAACACCTATTTATTTCGGGTGTTGGAATGTTCGAACATTGCTTGATATCGGCAGCCAAGCAATCACGGCCAAATCTTTATATGACTACCAGATTGAAGTTGCATGCCTGTCTGAAGTCCGACTGCCCGGCACGGGATCAACGAAGATAAAAGTACCGTCGGCAGAATCAACATACTTGATGCATCACAGCGGACCAGTTGACGGGTCCGGACAACACGGTGTAGCCATTTTACTTGGTCCTACAGCGCAGAGAGCCATGCTGGCTTGGAATCCTGTATCACCGGGGATCGCAACGGTCCGACTTAGAGAGAAACCTTTTAACATCACAGTCGTAGCCGTCTACGCACCAACCCTCGCAGCTGATTCAGAAGTGAAAGATGAGTTCTACGACCAAATGCAAGAGACCATCAACGGAATTTCCAGAGGCGACATACTGTTTGTTGCTGGTGACTGGAACGCACGTACAGGACCTTCTGACTCATCCACCAGACACATACTGGGAAAGTTTGGTCTAGGTGAGCGCTGCGAGAACGGAGCACGACTTATCAGCTTTGCAGAACTCAACAATATGTGCGTTACCAATACGCGTTTCCAACACCCTCGGAAGCATTTGCTCATCTGGTATTCAAACGATAGTCACACAGCCAATCAGATCGACTACATTCTGGTACGGTCGCGTTGGATGTCTTCTGTCGAAGATTGCAGGTCATACCAGGGAGCTGAAACTGGCAGCCGAGGAGGGTCCGACCACACTCTAGTACGTGCCAAATTGAGGCTTCATCTCAATTCCCGACGGCGCCGTCAACCTACGAAACGCCTGAATGTTGCTGCCCTAACGGACCCATCCCGTTGTACAGCGCTATCTGCCTCAATCACTGCAAAGTTGACTACCGCTGACGGTGGAACTCATGCCGTAGATAAAACCAATGTGGAGCATCAATGGAATAACTTGAAACTCTCTACTCAGTAAGCTGCGCTTGAAACGCTCGGAACCATCAAAAGTCACCATAAAGACTGGATCTCTGAACGCACGATGCGGGTGTCACAAAAAGCAAGAGATGCCCGGATGAATAACGCGCCTAATTATCGCCACCTGAGACGTGAAACCACGAGGTCTGCTCGGGCTGACCGTAAGTAGTACTGGGATGAAATGGCTTCCGCCATGGAATCGGCTGCAAACGTCGGTGATTTCGGGGGTCTCTTCCGTCTTATACGTAAAGTATCCGGTAAGCGCAATGCAGAGACAATTCTACGCAGCGCAACAGGAGACTTGATTTCTGAAGTCAATGGCAAAATCGCAAGATGGGTTGAACATTTTTCGCAGTTATTGAACCGACCATACAGTGGCCGCTCCCCACCGCAACCACCTGCAACATATACACCCAGCTACGATGCGGACTGCTCTTCCCCAACTGAGATTGAGATCGCTACGACCATCCAGCGCATGAAGAGCAAGAAATCCCCCGGTGAAGATGGAATTCCTGCAGAGATCTACAAGGCCTGTATAGGCGCACTACTGCCATCAATCCATCGACTGTTCTCTTCTATCTGGGAACAAGAAGCATGCCCGTCAGACTTCGGAATGTCCGAGGCGTTCAAGTATCAAATAACCTATGGCTGACGGATGTTGATTACGCAGACGATGTTGTTCTCCTTGCTGAAAGCTTTGGGAGCATGCAAGCTGTTTTGGATCAAATGGCCCAGTTTTCATCAGCAGTTGGTCTGGAAATCAATGCCGACAAAACGAAAGCCTTCGCCATCGGTGTATCTTCATCTGATGAGCAGCTCACGGTGTACGACAGCCCAATCGAAACAGTCGACGATTTTACGTACCTTGGCTCAAAAATACTTCCAACTGGTCAAGCAAAGAATGAAGTCCGAACACGCATCGACCGTGCCAGACTTGCTTTCTTACAATTGAAGAACTCACTTTGGAGAAGAAGTGAAATCAGCCTCAAAACGAAAATCCGAGTCTACCAGGCTACTGTTCGCCCTGTGCTACTGTATGGCTGTGAGACTTGGCCATTACGTTCTGAGGACTCCAAAAAGCTCGAAGTATTCGACCATTGGTGCCTTAGGTACATCACAAAGACAAAATGGATGGACCGAGTGTCGAACGCATCTGTTCGTCACCAATGCGGTGACATCATGCAACTATCCGTCTGGATCCAACATCGTCGACTTCAATGGTTCGGGCACGTAATACGCAAACCCGAAGACGAAATGTTACGGCAGGTGATGAACCCAGGTCAATGTGCAAACTGGCGCCGCCGCCGAGGTGGACGACTGAAAACATGGCTTGCAACAATCAAATCCGACATGTAACTCTTAGGTTTACGCAATCTTTATGGTCCGCGTCACTGGGAGCGTCATTGGCCCTCTTTATGTTCCGAAATGGCTGCCAACCGCCCGGCATGGAGAGGTTTAATCCGGGATATCAATGGAGCCGGCTTATCCTCTAAAAGGAGCCAGCCGCAGTAAAGTAAAAAGTAAAGTAAGTCATTACTGTACAGACACCACACTACATCGGTAAGTGATATTGAAATAAACCTTATATAATTAAACGAACATTGGTTGCGCAGGTGTTGATAACAATTACTTAATTACGTATTATCTAGGTTGCGGTCTTGATATAAACACCTCACTCATTAAGTACATACATTTTTTAGTATAAACTTACAATTGTATGATGTAGAAAAGTTAGTTCATCCAGTGGACCGGTTTCATCCTTATTGAGAACGCATCACGTACTCTACAGAAAATGCCGCGGACGGACTGGCCCAGGTTCAAGCCCTGTCCCCGGAAAATTGTCGACAATACCCACTTAATTGGCCGGTCTCCTGGTTAACTAAAAGAACATAAATTCATTCATTCAGTAAATTATCAAAAAATATAATGTGAATCGCTTCTTTGAACTAAACAATAATGTGTTATTATTATTCGTCAATAAGCTTAATTGTTTAGCGCATGTGAATTTAAATAATCAATAAAAACTATCGTATAATGAGACATAATTCTTTGTTTACTTGGTTTTTTTTCTATTACTACAACTATTAATATTATTATAATTATTATTAATATTATTATTTTAGTATAATTATTATATTATTAATAATATTATTGTTTAAATTTTGCGTGTCCAGCCGTTTCACAAAGCCAAGTCAATCACAACTTTGGTGAGCACAAGAAAGAATGAGGTAATTTCTGGTGACTCAAATGGAAATTTGTATGCGTGGCGGGCAGACGGCCAAGCCATTATCACGAACTACGTCAATCACGCACACGAAGTAAGTTGACAGCGCAGAACAACACTACACGAACGGTAACCCGACTAAATTAAATGTTTAAAAAGAGAGCTACCCTACAAAGGGTGGTTCAGTGGTTAAGGCACCATATTCCGAGGTAGACATGCCCAGGTTCGAGTCCTGTCCACGGCAAATTCTGGCCAGTACGTGATGAGGTGCCAATACGGACGAAACCCGTCTACTGGATGAATTACCTTTTCTACACTATACAATTCTTAGTTTATACTGATATATGTAAGTAATTAATGGGTCAGGTGTTTATATCAAGACCGCAACCTTGATTATAATAATTGTTATCACCACCCGCGCAACCAATGCTCGTTTAATGTACACAATGGGTCGGGTGTTTATATCAAACTCGCAACCTTGATTAAAATTAATTGGTTTTATCACACACGCAACGAATGATCGTTTAAAAATAAAGATTTGACAAACTACTTATATATAATTGTCGGTCCTGTGTTGCGCATCAAGTAACAAATTAGTTCAAGTAGGATCAGACGGATAAACCAAAGTCTACACGAACGTAAGGTTTTTCTCTCATGTGCAGATTCGTTTTGTGCCTTCTGATGATTCACCAGTAGAAGCCGATACTACGACCTTTACACACTGCACACTTGAATGAGGAATTTAGGACAATTGTCGCCATCTAGTCAATCAAATGTTTAAATAATGTTTTAAAAAGCTGCAAATAATACGGTAGTAAATCAGTTAAGCATCAACCGGAACAAATGAAAACCAATTTATGTAAAAATTGCATTTTAAGCAAAAAATGAAACCTCGAGATGTGGCATTGTACACATTCTGTTATAATTAACTTCTTGTCAAATATTTAACCATTTATATGAGTAATCTATGAATGTTCGTGGTGTATTTGACATCAAGCCTCAGGTTAGCATTACGATGAATTCGACAGCGAGTCAAATATAAAAATTTCAAAAATTCTCATTAGTTTTAAATTGACACTTATACTTTATAACTAAATATGCATTAAATATTGTATTTTTTACATTTCATAAGGCTATTTCTTAATTGTGAAACAGTAAATAATGCATGCTTAAGGCATTAAACTCTTGATGTATCTATACGGAAATTCGAACTTACATAGTTTATTTTAGTGCTGATATACATTTGGTTGCAGACACATAATCCAATTTCATTTCGATGACTTGCGAATTTTAAAGCTTGCAGCATAAAAAATAGTTCGATATTTGTATTTGTTGCAATATCGCTCTATGCCTACTTCCGAACCACGCACATAATATTCCAGAAATAGATTAAATCATTAAACGACTAAAATAGTCATTAAAACGTGCTTACGAATTAGCCACTTCTTTTACTTTAACACTTCTACATTTAAATGTACACTTGCTCACTGAACTAATATTGAAGCATCTTTAATATATTGCTTTTCTTAGAAAAAATGGCACAAGTAATGCGAAGCAGAAAGAAATAGAAGTATTTTATAAACGTACCATATCATGTACTAATTTTATATGCACACCTTTGCCTAGCTTTTTTCGATGATGTTTGATTTCCGGTCCATTGCTCCTCTTCTCTTAGCGGTGAAAAAGGCAATTGTGGCAATAGCCACCTTTAAAACAAATAATGAGCAAAAGGTCTTATCTAGGGCAGACATTATTTCAACAGAAATTCCTCGCAGAAGCGCCAGGATAAGAAGTAAGCAGGCAGCACAATGAGAAAGCAGACGTTGAGCTGATGTGCACATATATTAATTAATGTGTAAATTTGTTTTATTAAATAGATTGTTGTTGTGCGGGCAAAATTCTATATATAATTGAGTAAAAATAAAGCATTTCTTCTGATGGGGTCGAAACGTTGATTCAGGCACTGGCGTCTCAAATGAAGAATTTAACGGACGAGTTAGGCATAATTAAGGCTCGTCTAGACGACACGTTAATAATAAATACCAACGACATTCAAGTTCGTGGAACATCAAACATAGGTGGACACAACAATGGCGACCCCGGCGAAGAGGAATCAGGAATTAATATGCCAGCGTTTTCAGCCGAATCGACGAGTTATGTCAGACCGTCATCAGAGTTTAAGCCGATGTTAGCACCACTAGATGTGGAAAGGCCACAGTTGTGGTTCGAAAAATTTGAAGCATCAGTGCGAGCCCAAGAATTTACATTGGAAGCACCTATTGTGCGTGTAGCTGTACAGGAATTAGTGGACCGGACAGTAGCTGTCCAATTGGAATTGCCAGTTGACCTCACATATGAAGAATACAAAAGACGCGTATTGGATCATTTCCGGGCCAGGCCTCAAGAAGTGTTCTCAGAATAATACAGCCTGACACCATTAAAGGGTGAGATGCCCATGGATACCATGGCACGTATCAAGCGGTGGTTCTCGAAGCTTACTGAGTCTTTACCCGGCTTGCAACCACATGAGGCCATCATGTTCATGCTGCTGGATCCTACCAGATACGGAGAAATATCCAGCAGCCCAGGAGGCCTTGAAGAGAGACTTCAGGCTCTTCAAAGCTCGGCCATAATGACAAATAAGATGGCAGCGGCATCTCCACGCATGGGTACAGTTACAACATCTGAGAGGAGCGACATACCGTATTGGAATTCTTCGCGTCATAATAAGCAGTTCCGCGACAGAAGGCAACAGCCAGTGGCTTGGAAGCAAAGTCAGTATATAAGGACTCCGGCTCCAACGAATACGGCGTATAAGCGGCAACAAAACCCATTTACCGCCCCTAGAGAACGACCAGTGCAGTGGGGTAACAGGGTGAACAATCTCACAAATAATGGAGGCAGAGAACAAGGCACAAAAATTAATCCTTTGGTGGCTCCGACGGGTAGATCGAAGGAAGACCAGCAGAACAAACCAAAAAGTGGTCCGAACCAGATGGCTTGTGAAGAAAAGGAAGTGTGGGAAACACTGCCAAATGTAAGAATTTTCATTAAAGTTAAATTTTTAGAACTCTTCAACGGACAGCCAGTAATAATGCAATTGGATACTGGAGCGGATGTGTCGGTACTACCATTGACTTGGCCATTGAACAATATAAAACCTACGAAAGCAAGTTTATGTCAGGCATCGGGCGCATCGATGGTGGCTGTGGGCGAGTGGGACACAAATTTGTTAATAAATGAAAAGGTCTATCATATGTCTTTTGTTGTTTCGAATACGCAGACGCCCTTATTGGGACTTGATTTCATTAGAAAATGGGTTAAGACGATAGACTGTCAAAATAAACGTGTATACCTATCGCGGCCGGAAGGAATAAGATCAATAAAGTCTATAGGTAACCATAAGATTCAAGAGGAGACCAGTTGTCTGCCTGAGTGGTGGAAGAATCTTCAAAACCAATATAACAGTATATTCCAACTGCCTGATTGTAGCGAGCGTCCAGGGCCGACGGTCGACCAGTTTAAGCTATGGTTAGAACTAAATGATGGTTACGAACCACCAAAAGTATATGGTGCCCCTCCCAAGAAATTAGAAGCAGCGACTCGAGCAACCCAAGAAATGATAGAAGCCGGGGTTCTTGAACCGTCAACATCTGTTTTTCGTGCTCCAATGGTTTATGTTACGAAAAAGGATGGTTCGCTCCGACCAGCGGCTGATTTTAGGCAATTGAACTCAGTAACTAAACCGGACCCGTATCCCATGCCGGCTCTGCGTGATCTGTTCTTACAGCTGGCGGGAGGCAAATGGTTTGCCGTGCTTGATCTTAAACAGGGATTTTGGCAAATAGGCGTGCGGCCCGAAGACCGATGGAAGTTAGCGGTACAAGTACCCCAAGGTCATTTCCAATTCACCCGGGTACCATTTGGCCTTAAAAACGCTCCGAAAGTTTCCAAAGAATGATGGACTCGTTCGTGTCTGACTTAACGTGTACAACGGCTTACGTAGACGATGTTATTATATGGGCCACTACTGAACACGAATTACGTGTGAGGCTGCAGAAGATGTTGGCCAAAGCTGTAGAATGGCGATTACATTTTAATCCAGAAAAGGTACAGATAGGTCAAGAAGTGCGGTTCTTGGGGCACTTAGTCTCAGCGGAAGGATGCATGCCGTTAGATTCGAATGTACAACCTATCAGGGATTATCCGGTGCCTACTACTAGAAAACAATTGCGCCGGTTTATTGGTATGGTGAATTTCTATAGACCATACCTCGCAGGGATGGCGGTTACACAACAGCCCTTATCTCAGTTAACTAGTGCCAAGATACCATTTCGTTGGACGGAGGAGGCTCAACAAGCGTTTGTACTATGCAAGCAGAAATTAATAGAGGCAACTATTTTGACTTTCCCGGTAGGTAATATGTCAATTGTTACAGACGCGTCAGATATTGGTATAGGAGCGGTGTTACAAGCTGACGGACGTCCTGCGCAATATATAAGTCGCACACTCACTAAGGCGGAACAGAACTATACAGTCACAGAAAAAGAATTACTTGCCGTACAATGGGCGCTACGGAAGTTTAGATATTTTGTCATAGGGGGACACGTGGACGTCTTTACTGACCACAAAGCGCTAGTGCATTGGAGATCACTAGGTATTGAGAAGAAACGAGTACATCGAGCCATTGAAGAACTAGAAGAGTACGATATATCAATTCATCATAGAGCAGGAATCGAGAATGCGGCGGCCGATGCGCTCAGCAGAATTTCCGCTGTTCGGGTTTCGCCGCTTATAAAGGTCTCTGAAGAACAGGGAAGAGATGCTACATGTCAGGAAATAGTCAATCAGTTAAAAAACGGCACAGTGGTGTTGGCACCATATAAAACGTTGAGTCTACAGAACGGCCTGTTGGTGCGGAAAGAAGGACAAACAGTGCAATGGTTTGTGCCAGAATCTATAAGAACAGAATTAATGGCCTTTTGGCATGAAACATTGGGACATCCCGGCGCTGGGCGGCTCATTGAGACATTGCAATCACGATTGTATTGGCCTGGTATGTCCAAAGAAATTCGTAGCTATTGTCAACAGTGCACTACATGCCAACGTTGTAAACCACAAAAACGAGAATAGGTCACTCCGATTGCTTTCAATGCTACTGCACGGAACGAGTTTCTGCATATCGACCTGGTAGGTCCACTGCCAGTAGCTCGCGGTGGCGTGTCCTATGTGTTTTCCATGGTCGATAAGTTTACCCGATGGGTCGAGTTTGTACCACTGAAGAAGATCACAACAGAAAAGATTATAACGTGCTTAGAAGAGCGATGGCTCAGTCGATTCGGTGCACCACAAGTTATTGTCACCGATCAAGGCGCACAGTTTGAGTCGAAAGAATTTAATCAGTGGTGCAAAGACCTTGACATAAAGCATTCCCGCACAGCCACTTATCACCCGCAAACCAATGCAACAGCTGAGCGCGCACATAGGACGATGAAAGAGGTACTGCGATGTTGGTGCCACGAAAGCCCGGGAACGTGGAGAGACAAATTACATTTGGTTGAGCGGGCCATGCGCTTTACAGTCTCAACAGCGACAGGTTTCGCTCCAACGACCATGGTCTATGGAGGACACATAAGACTGCCAGGTGAACCTGTAATCCAAGGGTCCCATGAGCGCTGCACCATAGCGGATATTCAGGAACGACTAAAACAGTTAACTGAATATGTAGGCGCAACACAGCGACAAAGCTATGCAAGGCAACCGACACGCACTCGCCTAAAGGTCGGCGATTATGTCATGGTAGCGAGGGTCGAGCCCATGGCACTGCAGGCTGTCAATGATGGGCCGTATCGCGTGGAGAGGGTGGACGCCGAGCACAATACTGTTTTTGTTAGCCTGCCCGATGGACCACGAGCTGTTGCACTGGATCGTTTAAGCAGAGTGCGAAAGCCGATTCCTGAGGGGGGGAAGATGTGGCAATAGCCACCTTTAAGACAAATAATGAGCAAAAGGTCTTATCTAGGGCAGACATTATTTCAACAGAAATTCCTCGCAGAAGCGCCCGGATAAGAAGTAAGCAGGCAGCACAATGAGAAAGCAGACGTTGAGCTGATGTGCACATATATTAATTAATGTGTAAATTTGTTTTATTAAATAGATTGTTGTTGTGCGTGCAAAATTCTATATATAATGGAGTAAAAATAAAGCATTTATGGCACAATTAAATATGTCTTCTGATGGGGTCGAAACGTTGATTCAGGCACTGGCGTCTCAAATAAAGAATTTAACGGACGAGTTAGGCATAATTAAGGCTCGTCTAGACGACACGTTAATAATAAATACCAACGACATTCAAGTTCGTGGAACATCAAACATAGGTGGACACAACAGCAATATTCAATGAAAACGCTGTGCACCTCTTTATGGATATTTGTTGGTAATTTAGATGGGTAAATATGTTGTTAGATAAAGAATCAATATCTTCAGATATTTTGTTTTACTGTTCCAATTATTTTTGTAGTACCTAGTGAAAAAGCCTGCTCACATAACGCAATGATAATAGAATATTTCAGAAAAAGCCTCTCAACTTCACGATAGTTTTACAGTAAATAATTTAATGCATGTTAATCAATAATTTGCAGTGCCATAATCAAATATTTTATTGAACAATTACATTTTTTTAGTAACTTCTCATACAATGGTCATTTCTTCTTAGATAATTTTATTAGTTATTTATTTGATCAATAACATGGTTAAAAGTTTAAATTTAATCGCAATTTCAGCAATTTCCCGAGCTTCATTTTATTACAGCCGAATTTTTATAAGTTTGCATTCTTCCCTAATTACGTCATTTTATATAGTAAGATTCTTATAATTATCTGGATTATGCAAAGGCAAAACAAGCATTCATTAACTGTGGTTACTCTTAAATATACATGTACGCGTGTATATATTTATAGTTAATAGACAACCTATAAGTTATATAGTCACACGTAAAACATCAGTAACTAATAGGAGATTCGCCATTCAGAAATGAAAGTGCAGGAGTTCAAATGTAATGGTTCACTTTCTATTAATTTTCCATTATTTTGTCTGGTGTTCTGTTCACTTGGTTCATTCAATTAATTTAAATCTACTGCTTCTTTATACTTTTTTTAAAAATTTACTGGCGATTAACTTTGAAACTGTGCTCATTATAATTTACAAATAAACAAAATCAACAAAACAAACTAATATGAAGTTAAAATCTATTCTCACGAGTAACTCATCTGTGTCCTTTATAATGGCCGCTTTAATCCCGCCACTATTTCTGTAATACATTTTTCGGAAAGAAATTTTGCAAGACTGTTTCAAAGTTCAGCGCATTACACGTATCTTCTTACCTCTTGAATGGAATTCTTTCCATGTGCGCACATTTGTATAAGATTTGACGACTAAATTGAAAACCAAATCATTGATGACGAAAACGGCCTGGAGAGAACAAAAACCAGGCAAACAGTTGCCTTTGTTCATCGTTCCATTTCTTGTCCGTTTCCGGCCATAATTTGGATCAAAGAGGTTTGTGAGAATAAGATTCTATGTATTCATTGATTTAATTATTCATCACGACTTCATCTTTTTAGACACCGCCAGTTTGTAAAAGTTAAAGGGACTTGTTTGTTTGACATTTCAATTTAAACTAGAACTATAATTTAAACGAGTGTTTAGAAATGCTTAATTGACTTTCTTCAATGTAGTTGATTCAAATTATCCACATTCTTACGGCATGCATAGTTGACCAAGAACTAAGCAGAATTCAGATTAAACAATAGAACCTACAATACTGAATGACTAAGATTCTAAGCCACGAATTCCAAGATAATTTCGTTTTGAAGATCATGTGACAATCGAATTTTGTTACAATATTGCTTCCGGATCATACCAATCAGTTTCTCCATTCATAAGGGCATTACTAATGAGGCAAAACGTATAAAATGGAAGTTAAATGTTTAAAAATGAAGTTTGGCGTTAATGGCAATAAGATATAGCTTAGCGCGGACATAATTGGCTGCTAACCAAATGGACGGCTTCTGTCTGACAAAGCAGAAGACGATTTATCTACTTGAAACGCGAACAGCTGAGGGTGGATGCCTCGATGTGTCAGTGCATCATGATCGAAAAATTTTCCGTCACTTAAATGGGCAGCTACACTCCTCATCTAACACATGAGGGTGGTTAAGCCGCGCATGCAGTACAAAACCAGTGTGGGTACCACGATGCCATTGGCCACTGCTGTAGGCGATTAACGACAGCTGATGTTCTGCGAAATCTGCTTGCCTATTATCAAATGAAGCCTTCCAAAGAAGCTTTGTTGAAAGTAAGTATGTATTAGGTGTTGCGAACCTAGTAACAAATTAGTTCAGTTGTGACCAGAAGGATAAATCAAAGACAGCATCGTCGTTTCGTTCTTACTGGCGACTCATCAGTAGGAGCCGGTACTACGCCCTTTAACCACCATATATTTGGATGCACATTCGTTTCGTGCTTGCTGGCAACTCATCAGAAAGCACGAAACGAATGTGCATGAGATTATACATTCTGTTCATGCAGCCTTTGAATTATCCTTCTGGTCACAATTGAACTAATTTGTTACTAGGTTCGCAACACCTAAATCATACTTGCATATATATTAGCTCCTCGCAACAAACAGCTAGAGGTGAGAGCCGCATATCTAAATTTTATTTCCATATATATTCACTGCGGTTTGATCCTCGATAGTCAGTTTGCCGTCGTACTCTGATGATGATCAAAGAAGGTCGAAACGCGTCAGTGCGTTGCGGCTGGCGGTAGTTTTGTTATGTTGTTAGACGACTGGTTAAATACAATGGGATTGGTGTTTACTTCAAGCTCGCAAACTTGATTTAAAGAATTGTTACCACCACCCGCGCAAACAATTATTGTTTAATTGTACGACTTTACAATCTTTCTTTTGTATAAATCCGCTGATTTCATTTGATTATGCGGGTGGCAACTAGTCTGACTGGATTTTAGTTCTTTTTCTTGTTTGGGCTGATTAGTAAGTGTAGTTGCGTATGTGTCTGTTTGTGCCTCTTCGCTGCAACACTTTCTAATCAGCCCAAACAAGAAATATAAATAGAATCGTGTCAGACTAGTTTCCACCCGCATAATTTAATGAAAACCCAAGTTGTATACAAATAAAAGATTGTAAAGTGATCTTTGGTACTCTCGAAATAAATGAATATTATCCACTTTTTTATTAATGTGCCCTAACTATAACTCTACTGTGTAATATTCAAAGGAAATGGACAGGAAAAGTATAAATTGATAAAAATAACTCATTAAATGTGAGACAGAAATTGTGTAATTATAATTCTATTGAATTTAAAAATTAGCACTTCCAAGTGAGAGAATGCATTTTTATGAAATAATTGCGCCAAATACATATATGCATATATATAAATGAATATATACACATATATATATATATATATATATATATATATATATATATATATATATACATTTGTAATTATGAAGAAAGAACACCCTAATAACAAAGTGGATAAAGGCCATTTATTTCGAGAATACTAAACTTCGCTCTACATTTTCATTTGAATATGCGTATGGCAACAAATACGACTCGGTTTTCTATTTCTTGTTTTGGCAGATTAGTAAATGTGTATGAGTTTGTGCCTGCATGTAATATATGTTTGCATGTAATATATGTTTGCATGTAATTTACATAAATGAAAGATTGTAGAGCGATGTTTAGTAATCTCGAAATAAATGGCCATTATCCACTTTGTTATTAATGTGTTTTTTATTCCTAATTGGAAATATACCGTGCAACAATCGAAGGCAATGGACAAATTAAAGAATATATATATATATATATATATATATATATATATATATATATAATATACCTGTGATTATTTTTGCATGTTAGTGCTTACGTATTTAAGATGTAAATTTGTGTAAATATTTGTATTGATTTCTAAAATTGGTTAAAAGTAGACAAGTAATTGGATAAGATTTTTATATTGAATTTAAGGAGAGACGTGTTTAGATGAGAGAAGTGACATTAATAAGAAATTGAACCATCATTTTTGGATTAGTTTACAGCAAGCATGTAGACTCAATGAAGCAGTCACTCACCTTAGGCAGTGAAGTACCAAAATTAAATAAAATAATAGAGCTTTTGAACCAGTCCGGGGCAACCAAAATCTTGTTCTATGAGAGCAATCGTGTGTGGAATTCGTGTAACTAAAAGAGAACATAAAACGACATCTGCATATTCACGTATTTTTGTGGTCGAACTAAACTAGACGCTCAAAAGTAATTGGTTATCCAATAAATGGAAAAGGTTGTATACTCAAATTTATATATTTTCGCCGCAGTTTGACCTGGTGTTTTAGAAGATCATTTGTAACAAAATTGGAAGAATTATATAGGATATGCGCCAGAATTTATCAAAATGCTTTGCCCAATATCCAATGAAACATTTCTTTAAATCAAGTTTGCGAGCTTGAAGTAAACACCAATCACATTGTATTTAACCAGTCATCGTCCAACCTAACAAAACTAACGCCAGCCGCAACGCACTGACGTGTTTCGACTTTTTATGATGACCTTCCAATGAAACATGTTCTATTTTCAGTAAATGAAGATTAGACAAAACTGATGTACCATATATTCAGGGTGAAAGATAAAAAATGTGATACAAATACACAATATATTCTATTGTACTAGTTCATAAACTTTAAAATTACTTTTGATACACGGCTTTATCTAATCTGACTTCAGATAACCTCTATTTCACCTTGCAGATATTACTTTTTAATGTTCCGAAGTTTCGCCGAAAATATTCATTTACGCGCTATGTTTTTTCGCGTTGATTCCGATGACTTCTTTGTGTCTTACTACATTTTTTTGCTTTTAAAATTAAGACGCATTCGTTATTTCAACGATTTTGTTCATTTCTCAGATCACCTTCACCACCTCAATTCCAACCACTGATAGCCAGCTAGGTTTAAATATTTCGAATTACTTTAGGCTATTAGAGAAATTAAATAACATTAAATAATCGCGAATTATTCACTGTTGCAAGGCTAGTATCAAGTTGTAAGGAAGGTGTCTACACATTCGCAAACATAATATTTATTTTTGAGCATAGTAATCACTAAAGTGATGTCTTTACAACGTTTCGTTTAACAGATTCACCGAAATCCCAATTAAATTTAGCTAGACAAATTCAAAATTATGAACATCTTCTATTAAGCAAACTGATACTCTTAATTTAGTTTTGTCATATTCCTTAAAAGGAATTTGCGTTTTCGAAATTCCTTCGTCTATCGAGCTGATACCACAATTGACGGACGCACGACAATCGATAGCACTGTTGGGTCGGAAAAATCCTGATTCATTTGCAGCACAGCCGGTTTTATCATTTGATAGATAGGTTCTCACTAGTCTTGTGTCTCTAAAGCTATTCTTGTACTGCTTGTCAGAAAATGTTTGTGAATTAAGAATTGCCGAGTTTTTTCCAAATTTTCGGGATTTCATTCAGGGTTGACACCATACTCACAGGAAAAAATAAAACTTGAGGCAAATGTGGCATCCACATACCTGCTAAATGTTTCTTGAATGAAGATTGTTTTTGCGAACCTGGATTAATTGAAATTACCTGATCTGCGTTTTGACTAACGCAGCTTTCATTTATCCAGTAGTTTCTTTTTCTTATCGATAACCTTTATCAATCGCAATATAACTAATGAAGCAAGCGCGTTATTTCCTCTAGCCATAATATTTATACTTCAGACTGACCTTTCATTAGATATTTGCGTGTCACATGTGTGTGTGTGTGTGTTTATTTTCATAACCGTTATTTTAATCTAACTAATTGAAACTAGAAAGGCTGAATAATAATTTATCAAATGCATGCTTTAATTATTCGTTTTATACACTCAATGTAAAATGACGTAATTGAAATGGCCCTCATTTTCAGGTGCGAGGAGACCAATAATTCAGAAACCCTCGTCATACATACATACATACATACATACATACATGCATACATACATACATATATACATACATACATACATGCATACATACATACATATATACATACATACATACATAAATACATACATGCATACATACATACATGCATACATACATACATGCATACATACATACATAAATAACTACATACATACACAAATACATACATACAAACATAAATACATACATACATACATAGATACATACATACATACATACATACATAAATACATACATACATACATACATACATACATACATACATACATACATACATACATACATACATGCATACATACATACATACATACATACATACATACATACATACATACATACATACATACATACATACATACATACATACATACATACATACATATATACATACATACATACATACATACATACATACATACATACATACATGCATACATACATACCAAATAAAACACGCATAAATGCGTACGGTAATTTAAACTAACATTTATATAATAAATATAATTAATCTGTGTGGATTAAAATATACTCTTATCTTAGCTTTATTTAATTCATGATCTCGAACAGTATATATTTTACTTTTCATTTGTCTATGCCAAACTTTCCTCGTTTGCAATAAAATATTCTCGACAAAGTTACATCGAACAGCTGTCGATGATTTTAATTTGACATTCGAAATTTCGATAGGTCCAAATAACTGATAAAGTAAAAACGATGTGTCAATCAAAATCTGCAATTAGTCAGCAGATGTTTTATATACGCCCTTGCCTTTGCATACAATTCGACGAGGTTTTCCTTACAATATCAGCCCTAATTTTAAAAAAATTCATTGTTCCTTCACCAACTGCGACACTAAACAGAGTTTACTTTTCTCAATCTTAAATTTAAAATGAAGAACCTTTTGATAACTTAGGCTTGGACAAAATGACCATAGCAACATTTTTGTATTGTTATAAACTTATTGTACGAACAAATAGGTTTCCCACTTTTTACCAATAAGTTTAGAAATTCAAGATCAAGATTGCAATTAAATTTAATTTACCTATATCAATTAAATACCTTTTCAACTAGTTAATACGATTCATCAATAAGAGTGGTGCATTTATTTATCCTTTTCAGTGTTGCCCAATATGCGTTTCGAATGCCTGAATAATTGGATTAAAGTCTAGTAAAATACAATTATTTTAATCAAGTTTGCGAGCTCGAAATAAACACCAACCCCATTGCATTTAAACAGTCGTCGAACAACATAACCAGACTACCACCAGTCACACTCGCGCAATTATTGATTGCTTCATTTTACATGCAAATATTAACATGTGGCGAAAGCTGCAAACAGTTAATGGTCGTGATTGCATAGAAATTGTGCAGCCCATTTTTTCAGTCAAGTACTATTTTGGCGAGAATACTGGACAAGGATCATGATGAAAATTGTACTAATGATGGTGAAGGTAATGGCGATGTCGATGTTGATGATAGTGATGATGATAATAAGCATAATGACGGTGACGAGTATATTGATGACGGTGATCAAAGAGAGTACCTTTATATTATTAAACGAATATTGGTTTCGCGCGCGGTCGTTACAGTTACTTTTTAATTAAGGTCGCGATCTTGATATAAGCACCTGACCGATTAGGTACATACAACTTTCCATATAAACTGAGCATTGTATAGTGTATAAAAGGCAATTCATCCAGTAGACCGGTTTCGTTCTTCCTGAGCACTCATCAAGTACTGGCCAGAATTTGCCGCTGACAGGGCTCGAACCTAGGCACGTCTGATTCGGACTCTGGTGCGGTATTTACAGTCATATGTTCGCGTTCAACACAAAGTGAGTATGTGCTCGGAAAAACAAACGTGAATTCTTCTACTGAATCTGTTACTATCTATTATTGCGATAAAACTTTGGCTTTTTCACTTGGTTAAGTAACTTTGGTGGTGGGTGTTGCCAGAATTATGCCAGCAACGAAATAGGTGAACCGCCACGCAGAACGCCAACTAACTTTTATGCGCGTCGTATCTACATCGGATACTTACCTGCTGCACAATCATTCAAAATTAGTTGTATAATATTTTTATGTTTATACTTATTTACAAAATTTTCTAAGTGACCGTTAATGATAGAAGGTTTACCCACACCTTTTAACTCTGCTTGCGTAGGACAACAAGATAAGCAGATTCTTATCCTCTTCGTGTTAAATTTAAAAGCGAATATATTTATACTATTTTCTGAATATATTAAGTAGTTCTTCAGCATGCACATGACTTTCACCGACCAAACATTTATCATTAACAAAAAGGTTGTATAGTTTTACTTCTATTATTAGTTCGGTTTCTTTTAGCTCCAACCTGCACAAAAGCAAATCAGTCTTCATTGGAGCCAAAGCCGACACAATCCGTATTATATCATTTTTCTGTGATGTTAGCTATTCGAATCTAGTTTAATGTAGCAAAAACACAGGTACATTAATCTTATTCACATAGCTTCGTTCATTCTGACCTTTGTGAAATTCTCTCTGTGACGTAGTGACACAAAAACTTAAAATTTTCTTTTAAAGAATAATTGTTAAATAACTACCCTACATCAGATTAAAACGCGTGGCGTCTAGGTTTTCTTTCATTTCAGCAAGTTAAAAAGGACCTTTCAAGCTGTACATTGCTAATTGTTATTTAACCGACGTCAACTGACTAGCCATCAATTGAACTAATTTATGCATTGACGTAAATGCCGTCGGTGCAATTGAATTTAAATAAAAACTAATAATTTGCGTCTTCTTTTAAACACTTAATATTGGTTATGTTGTTATAACTGGTTACAGTTGTTATTATTTGATATGCGCAAACTTCCCATGTGGTAACTTGCCGTAAAACTCATTCAAAATGACCCTTTAACTATATATATATATTAGGAAGAAAAAACATTAATATCAAAGTGGATAATGGCCATTTATTTCGAGAATAGTAAACATCGCTCTACAATCTTTCATATATATACATTCTGGGTTTTCATTCGGATATACGGGTGACAACAAGCACCTGACCTAAAAAATCAAAGGTTTCATTAACATGATATTCTAACCGACTGGCCACGAATAACAATACTGAACAACAATTTACTAGTATCCAGGCAAGACCGAACAGACCCTTGACTAGAATCAACAAACATTCAATAGGAATTGGCAACAAACATATGAGGAAAAAACAGATGCACATACCGTTACAGAAGTTTCCAAACAATATGAGCGTTCAACACTGCAATCCGCACTTGCTCTGTTACCAAGTGTAGAACACAAATTTGCGCAAACAGGTGAAACGAAAGACTACACTTCGAAAAATAGCACTCGTACACGTAACAGCGAACAATTCGAACAGATGGTTAATTCTCAAGCCATCAAAACAATAATGACCAGATCCCAGACATCACTTTGCAATACAGCGAGAATGACCTTTACATGCAAACACGCACACACACAGATACAAATGCATACACACTTACCAATCAGCCAAAACAAGAAATCGAAAACCGAGTCAGATTAGTTGCCGACCACATAATCAAATGAAAACTCAGAATGTTTATAAATGAAAGATTGTAGAGCGATGTTTAGTAATCTCGAAATAAATGGCCTTTATCCACTTTGTTATTAATGTGGTTTTCCTTCCTAATTAGAAATATACTGTATAATATATGTATAACTAAATGCGGTTTCTATTGAATTCTAACATCTAGGTAAATCTAATTTGTATCAAAATTTTAGGCCCCAATCACGGCACTGTGTACGGATGACACCTTCCTCTTTTCAACGGCGAAGGACGGCATCATTAAAGTTTGGCTTATTGCCTATCGCATGGATCTTGTCGATTGCCTGGTGGTCGGTTTATTTATTGCATAATATGGTATTTTTTTAAGTTCGAAAATTCCAAAAATTATTAAATGTCCTATCACATTTAAAATTGTTCAATATTTAATTTAGTCAACAATGTGTCAAAGATTGAAAAATAAAATTTTGCGTGCATATAATCTCCTGTAAAAAAATGCAAAATAATGCCACACTTAAATACATAAATACGCATACATATATAAAGGTAAATTAAGATCTATCATACGCTGTGTTCCACTCATCCTATCAACGAGTCATAAACAAATGGACTTGTCAAGAACACACTGTTTGCTAATAGACTGGCACAGATTTTAGCCCATTGTCGTGTTGTGTGATAAATTGATCAATATTTGAAAAAATATTATCAGGCTACGAGATCGCTAGTTTACTCGACGACATTTCACACTATATTCAATTATGTATTAGGTGCTGGCCCTTAGTAACAAATAAGTTCAATTATAACTAAAAGGATAAACCGAAGACAGCATTAGCAGAAAGTATAATCTCGTGCACATTTGTTTCGTGCTTACTAGCGACTCGTCAATAGGAGCCGGTATTACGCCCTTTAACCACTATATATATATTTGGGTGAGGAATGCGGGAAAATAGGACATTCCTCAGCCAAATATATAGTGGGTAAGTGGCGTAATATCCTTCTGGTCATAATTGAACTAATTTGTTACTAGGTGCGCAATACCTAATACATAATTGCATATATATTAGTTTTTCGCCACAAACAGTATCTAACTGTTATATAATTCGCGCCAGAAATTGGTGTTCTATTTGTGGCGTGGAAAAAACAATTTGTAAGAAAGCTTTTCCGGCAGCGTCGTGACGAACAAAATCAACATTTCAAAAATAGTTCTACGCTTATGTTAAATTAAATCGCGACTGAATGAGGTTTAATGGCGCGTTAATTTTCATTCTGATTAATGCATCTGGGCATTCTGCTAAGAAGAACCGGAACGAAACATAACCGGTTTCTCAAACAAGTACCATGTCTTGGCTATAATGCAATTGACCAGCAGCGTAATCAATGATATTCAAGACAGACAAACAGCGAGAGCTGAACAAGATTCAAACAAACACAAATAAATAGTCTATTCTAAGAGGTTGAATTTCTTTCGTTTGCTTTAAAAAAATGACATAATAGATGTTTCAACATATTTGTTTGAGATTTTGAAATGATGTTATTGTTGACTGATTGAATTAAAAAAAGAAAATTCGAAAATTATTTATAGAATAATCTGTATTTTAATCGTGGTTGATTTCGGTATTTTTTATAAAAATGATATTATTTTAAAACCGGGTTGTTCTTCTCATTCACTCATATACGATTCTTTAGTTTATTGTCAGCTAAGTTCGGAAAAAAACGTTTCGTGCCAAACGTTTCCTTTTCATCTCTTACCCTTTCATCATAAGAGCTTTTCAGTTGGCAATCAAGGTTTCTTTTCATCCTCTGGTAACGAAAACTGTTGACGGAGAAGAAAATTATTGCGCAAACAACCTTATTTGATAATGCGCAAATCTTTAACATTTTTCTCAAAGATTCGAACGCTTTCATTTGTATTTTATTTTAACAGACAAAGAGAAAGACCTTTTGCTAATGAGAAAGTAATATGACAGCCTTAAAATAAATATCCGAGAACTTTAGGAAACTTGTGATCAAAGGAAATTTCATACGCAATCAATAATATAAAATAACGAAAATCCTTTCCGAGATATATCGTTCTGAGGAGAGTGACTGCTTATATCATCTGTATATGTAAACAGCAATATCGAAATATATTTTGAGACGGTACCTAATAATAAATCTCAACTAACCAAAATCGGCACCAAACCAATGTTCTGTATAGAACAATTTGGCATCCAAAGAATAATTAATCGGCGATTAAAAAACACAGGTATTATACGAATTCAAATTATAAATATATTTTTTCTTTTGCAATAAAGCTCTGCCTTGAAGTTTAGGGTAACTTCCCTGCATTTGAACGTTCTAATATTGTTTTAATAATCATTTTGACTTCCAGTTCAGAACGCTGAGTAAGTGGGACCCGCTGACTGCTAAAGAAATGCATCCACAGCCTTTGAGAATAAATGACATTTGGGCAAAAAAATGAAAAATCAATCAATAAATGTAAACTCCGATAACAAAATGCACACACCAAACCAAATGGATTTTCATGTGTTTTTAAAACAGAAATGAAAAATGAGTTACGTAATTCTGAATATTCTATACGCAGCATAATTTTGATTTGAATGCCGAAAATATCTATTTATTTAAATGCTTCGGAATAAACTATCCTATGCATAAATCAGAAATTCTAATTAAGCTAGTATCCTCATGTCGTTCTTCTTGTTGAAAAGGCATTGTATCAGTTGCGATGATTGAGGACGGGAGCACTCCAGTGGTCCTATCTAGGGCTGAAGTGAATGCTACACAAAATCCTCTCAGATGTCCAAGAGTTAAGATGAAGCAGTCAGCACGAAGATGTAAGCAGCCTTTGAACCGCAGAAGTGAATTTTTACATTAACAAATATTTGTACGTTGTTTTACTAAATGGACGCGCTTTATACCTGCAAGCTCCTATAAATAATTGATTGAAATTTAAGCATTTGGGTTGAGTTGAACAAAATGAATTCGGACGGATTGGAAAACTTAGTAAGAGTATTTTCTGCACAAATGAACACTTTGACTGCGGAGTTAGGGATAATCAAGTCTCGGCCAGATGACACACATATAATAAATTTTTAAGCAATCCATGTAAACGATCCAAACAATATAGTTGAAGGAAGCACCAAACCCATTTTATTTAACCAGTCCTCGGGATTGGTGTTTACTTCAAGCTCGCAAACTTGATTTAAAGAATTGTTTCCACGACCCGCGCAATCAATTATTGTTAAATATAGTTGAAGTCGGAACTTATCCATAGTTGTCAGAATAGTAACACAATATATAATCAAATTATGTCATTATAACTTACTTCATTACTCAATAGCATGACTGGAAAAATGCCTATCCTATAGGTGCAGAATATAGGTCCGAATCGTTACCAAAAGGAAGTTCCTGCAGAGTGGATTAACTAATATACAAAATTAACTTACGAAAATTTGTAGAAATCTGAAAATTTAACGCAAAGCTCATATTTGATGTCGCATTGGATGAGTGGCATAAGTCTAAGTCTTTTGGTTGACTTATATATATATATATATATATATATATATATATATATATATATATATATAAAGTTCATTGCCTTCGAATATTACACAGTATATTTCTAATTAGGAAGAAAAAAACACATTAATAACAAAGTGGACAATGGCCAATTATTTCGAGATTACTATACGTCACTTTACAATCTTTCATTTATATACATCCTTGGTTTGCATTTGATTGTGTGGGTGGAAACAAATCTGACTCGGTCTTACTTCTATTTATTGTATTGGCTGATTTGTAAGTGTGTATATGTTTGTAATTGTGTGTGTATCTGTTTGCATGTAAAGTTCTTTCTCGCTGTATTGCAAAGTGATGTCTGAGATCTGTTTATTCTTGTATTTCTGGCTTAAGTGTTAACTACCCATTTGCATTGTTGACTGTTACGTGTACGATTTCGATGATATATTGTTGTTCATTCCAGAAGCAGCAGACCCTTCCAAAATCCTAAAACAAACAACTGGAGCGGATCCAGATATCAAATTCAATCTCGAGGTAGAAAAAGACAGTTTTCCTTTCCTTGAGATCAAACTCACTCGAGAAGAAAATGGGGATTTGACATTTCCCATACATAGAAGTCCACTTTCACCGGGCAATACATTCACTACAACAGCAGTGTGCCAAAATCCCACAAAAAAACTTAGTAAACAACCTAGCAAACAGAATCAGGAAGATTTGCTCTGAACATCAGATCGAGGAAGAACTGGGCCACCTGAGGAAAATTTTGCTAATGAGAAACTACCCAGAGCGTTTCATTGATGTCAACATCAGACCACGGCAGATTCGTACTAGAGAGGATACCGTCAAGCAGGTTTTCCTAAACTTACCATTTAGAAGCGAGGTACCAGCCACAATAATTGCACGGTAGCTGAAAAGAATAATTAAGGATAACTTTCCCAGTGTTAAAATTTATATGACATTTAATACACAGAGAATCATGAGGTTGGATGCCAAAGATCAATCTCCAATTCTCTCCTAATCATTCACAGCCTACAAATTCTAATGTATGTGCGGTAGCACATATATCGGACGTACGAAGAAGCAATTGACAAACAGAATCCAGCAATATTTACCGCAAAACTTGATTTAAAAAGGCTTGGCACCGTTAGGAATATAAGCTATTTCCAATCTTCTGTTGGAAACGAGCAATCAGTCAATTTGATCAATTTCTCAATTCTACATAAAGCAAAATCAGAAAAATTATTATATATTTATGAAGCCCTTTACATAAAACAACACGCACCTGGCTTAAATTTTCAAAACTTCCATCAAAATGATATTCTAATCGATTGATCACGAATAACAGAATTCAACAACAATTTACTAGCCTCCAGACAAGACCAAAAACCCCCTCGACCGGACTCAACAAACATTCGATCCGATTGGTAACAAACTGAAGAGGAATAAACATCTGCACATACGGTGACAGAAACTTCGAAACAATATGAGCATGCAACACTGCAATCCGCACCTGCGCTGTTGCCAAATGGAAAAAAAAACAACTTTGCGCAACAAGATGAAACGAAAGACTATACTCGGCAAAATAGCGCTCGTACACGTGACAGCAGACAGTGCACACAAATGGTCAATTCTCAAGCAATCAAATCAATAATAACCTCATCTCAGACATCACTTTCCAATACAGCGAGAATGAACTTTACATGCAAACAGGCACAAGCACAAACACAAACGCAGACACACCTACTGATCAACTCAGACAAGAAATAGAAGTACAAACGTGGCTGACTTGTTTCCACCTACATAATCAAATGAAAATCCAGGACTTATATAATTGAAAGAATGCAAAGTGAAGTTTAGTAATCTCGAAATAAATGGCCATTATACAATTTGTTATTAATGTGTTTTTTCTTCCTAATAGATATATATATATATATATATATATATATATATATATATATATATATATATATATATTTAGTGGTATCTCGGGATACGAGTTTAATTCGTTCCCGAACCGAGCTCGTAAGTCAATCGGCTCGTATCTCAAACGAATTTCTCCCATTTAAAATAACTGAATTCGATTTAATCCGTTCAGGACCTATGGAAAATCCCCAACCCATTGTATATTACCAATAAAGTTGTTTTTAAATAAGAAAAAAATATATTACAAAATATGATGCTTCTTTCTTCAATAAGTCGGCATAAATACTCTGTGCCTTCTCGCATAATTCCGTCTCCGTCAGTGTATCTCCTGCCAACACCTTCTGTTTCACCCACACGAGCAGAGGCCTCTCAATTTCCTCGTGTTAATTTGTCCTTAATTGGGAAAGAATTGTGGCTCCTTTTGCTGGTGTAGCACTCTTGATGGCATACTTCTGCTTCAATAGCGTACAAATTGTCGAAGTAATACAGTCATAGATCTTTGCGTGTTCAATCCCTCGTACGCCACGCCCATGTTTTTCTATTATTTCTTGTTATAATACTATCGACATCATTCTCTTCTTCCTGTCACCATTGTCCTTAGCACTCACTTTCTTCGGCCCCATGATAACACACAAAAAAGTTCAGTAATCACGCAAAAATCACTGAAATATGAGTACAGCGCACGAGATACACTTCAATTCAAGCGGGTGACACATGCGAGTGAGCGAGAGATTCTCTCGGATGATGCTCGACCCTGTGCGCCAACTAGCGGGACGCTCCGGAAACACGGCTCGTATCTTAAACGAAAATATGGCCCGAGCTGCGGCTCTTATCTCAAAAATCTCGAATGTGAGGCTGCTCTTATCTCGAGGTATCACTGTCTATGAAAAAAGTAGTGAAACATGTAACGATATATATATATATATATATATATATATATATATATATATATATATATATATATATACATGTAATTTGCCTGTATGTTAATTATTTTTCAATATTTAGGAAAATTTGTCCGATTTATTTATTGTTTAGTTAATACCAAATCTAAATTATCAATTAAATTCTCGCATGGATTTTAATTTAAATGACTGGCAGAGTGCTTATTTGATACTAGGGTTTCATTTAGATTTATGTTGGATGATAGTGATTGATTAAATTTCAAGCGGTAAGACAAACACGTCTACTCTAACTCACAACTGAACACCTATTTAGCCAGTACTCAATGGTACAGCTTTTTCAAAAATACACAAATAATCTGCAAGTCAGACAAGAGCGCACTGATTGCATTTGAACAGATAAAAACTCGTGCTAATTCATCAAATCAAATAATAAGGGTTCAGATAAGCTGCGAACACATTCTATTTTTCTAGTCGACAACTTTGCTTAAAACATGGTTGTCCCACAAACCACGCAATCACTGGATGTTTGAATGTATAAATGCCCGATAAATATCACATCAAATAGACTGTGTAGCGATAATCAGTTATGTATGATCGATTTCGTTTCAGACTGACACCTATATTGTTTTGCTATAATTCTTGTAGCCGCAAATTAACCTCTCTTCAGTTTCTGGTAAGGAATGCTCTACAGCAACGATTTATACATAACGTTGCTGTTGGCTATTATATAGAACACATGCGTGTGAAACACCTGCAAGATAAAACAGCTTACTCAGCTTTGTTTAGCACACAGTACGCTAAACCGAAACAGGCAGCTTGCGTACACTAATCGAATGACAGGATGTCAGACAATTTGAAAACAATTGGCAAAAACGGACACATCAAGTAGCTGAAAAGATTAAGAAAATTGCATTAGTCAAAGCGCAGATCAGGTAATTACAATGAGTAACTCTCTAATTCTAAAACACAAACTAGAAAAATATATCAGTCTTACCTAAGCATTGTATAATCTAGAAAAGGAAAATCATCCAGTAGACCCGTTTCATCCGTATCGGGAACTCTTCAAGTACTGTCTAGAATTTACTGCAGACAGGGCTCAAACCTGTGCACGTCTGCTTAGCAATCTTTTTCTCTAACCACTTATTCATCCAACTGCGCACTACACACAATTTTCATTCATATATTAATTAATATTTATGTTTAGCCTTCCCAGTAGGTGGAGACTATATGCCAACTCTTTTGGTCTAAACTTCTAGCAATCCCCCCTCTCTTTTATTATAGATAAGGCTCAACTCTACCTGAAGAGTTATTATTGAACTGAGAATTTAAATAACAAAACAAATATTAAGTATCTATTAGGTGTTGCGAACATAGTAACAAATTAGTTCAGTTGTGACAAGAAAGATAAACCAAAGAGAGCATGAACGAAAAGTATATTCTAATACACATTGGTTTAGTACTGTATTTGGTTTACCTTTCCGGTCACAACTGAACTAATTTGTTACTAGATTCGCAACACCTAATACATACTTGCATATAAATTAGATCTCCGCAACAAACAGTATTTACCTCTTGAAAAAAATATTCTTTGCACGGACAGTGTGATAACAACTATGTGAATCAAATTTGCAATCATACTTCAAACAAAAATCCCATCATACACATACACTTACCTGTATGAACTACGCATTGTGTAATATAAAAAAGACAAACAATCCAACAAACCGGTTTCTTCCTTATTGGAACCTCATCAATTACTGGGCAACAAGGCTTGAAACTTTTGCAAGTCTGCTTTGGAGCCTGTGACTATACCCACTGAGTAAGTGCTGTAGTGTGACTCGGTGGTTAGAGCAGACGTGGCCTGGTTTGAGCTCTGTCAGCGGCAAATTTCTTGGCACTACTTGAAGAGTTCCGAATAAGCAGGAAACCGGTCAATTGTATGACTTCATTAAATCAAGTTAACTACAATGGGATTGGTGTTTACTTCAAGCTCGCAAACTTGATCTAACAAATTTTTACCACCACCCGCGCAATCAATTATTTTTTACCTGGATGACTTACCTTTGCTACCTAGTTATATACTGACAAATATATATAGTGTAATTTCTGTTCAAGTCAAGTAAATATGTTTGTTAGATCTAATGACATATTTTCAAATATCCTTCTGTATCATTAACGTTCGATTTAAACGTTAATGTAGTTAAGATTAAACGAACTATTTTAGCAAGATGAATTTAAACGTAATCTCAAATAAATTTTCCATAACATATTTAATGGATGTGTATTTCTTCGCGTTGAATATTTTTATTATTCAGCAGTGAACATATAAATCTTTACTTACGTAAACCATTTCTCAATGAGAAAAGATAATTTTTTGTTCTTTAGTACGTAATTATTGACCTTGGTCTTCCTAATCGTTCCCATACAAGCACATTGATATATTTCAATTTAACCTTTCAATATGAAATAAGAAAGCGATATTTTATCAGATGCAAGAACCGTTTCTTTCTTATTTTCTTCTCAAGTATCCACAAATGAACGTTTCTTGGATAATTAATTAATTTTTAAAAAATAAAATATAAAAATGCAAGCATAGAAAGGGAGAGAGAGTGTAGTAGGAGAACAACCAATCAATTGCAGACATCACATCCAGTTCAGCTCAATTTCCTATCACGCTGTAGTTTTTTTTATCCATAAAGCTTCGTATGCATTTAGTAATTAACTTAAATGCTACGTGTGAAAAACATAGGTGTGATGTTTCAACGATGTGTTGCGCAATTGCAGACGTGTATTCATCAGTTGATTTAAAACAGGCGTTTAAGTTGCAATGATCTCATATTCGCGAAAATAACCGTCTGCTTGATCGGCCTACGTAAGTTGACCCACAACCTGCGCATGTAGATTGGGAAATAATATTTGATGTCGACATTAACCCCTGTTTCTCTTTTATTGCTTGTTGCGACAAGCGTATGACCTTAAATTAAACTCGTAGTTTAGCTGCATTAAACGTGCGTGTTAATGCCGCTTCAACTTTCTTTGTGCTCTTCGGGAACCCACATCCCCCTTAAATGGGATGTTCAGGAAGACTGCTTTCTTTTCTGGTCCGAAATACGTCTGTTTTTGTTGACGTCCCAATTTTATAATTGACTCAATGAACTGTCCAGGATATTCGTTAGACATTACATCGTTTATTGTCTTAGAATATTGGTTGCCTTTTGAATCTGGACTAACCAACCTGTAAATTCTTGCCAAACAGCCGCAAACTGTTGATAATTTATAACGAAAAGTGAGGAAACTGCTGTGTCTTAAATACTGCGCAGATCAGGTTGGTTTGTTGTAAATTAGTCAACTTAATTTACCATTAGTATCTTACTCTAGAGGTACATTTAATATATATATATATATATATATATATATATATATATATATATATATATATACTTAACATCAATCGTTAATTCAAATATGATTTTCTGGATTAAGAAAAGTTCTTTGCTCTATTAAGTGTAAAATTCCCTTATAAATAGCAAATTCATATTTATTTGTTATTCATTTAGACGATTTCAAATGTGAAGCCTGATCAACTAGTGTAGCCTTGAACCAATTTTTATAATCAATACTGAGAGGTTCCAAGTCAGCTGTTTGTTCAAATAGCAATTCAAAGTCTGCCCTAAAATCTACATCGCATTTATTAGAAGGATGAATTCCATAATTTCGGCCCATCGATAGTGCCTCCATTGTTAGCTGATCGATTGGCACTTTTGATAAGTTAAGCACACGCTTATCAAGATCGGTCGGTATTAAATCACACAAAACTCCAGGTTTTACATCTTTTTCCAATTTATTAAATATTTTTGCTTTATCTTTCGTCAAAACTGCCAGCAAAAACATCAGAAATTTCATTCTTACAAAAGGACTAAGTTCATCTAATACACAAGATACATACCCGATTCTTGCCTGTAGCACTGCTTCATCTTCCTTCAACTGCTCAATTTTGGAATACGCCAACCTTGTAGGATTTATTTGGTTGACTCGTAGTTTTGACTTTCGTAAACTGTGCGCCAAATCACCTGGGAACCGTAATTGTTTAATACACTGATAATAATGTTCTTTCCACAATAACGTTCTTTGCGCCCTACACTTTAACGTCACTAGTTCATCTAGTTTTCTGAAAGATTCTTTTGAAATGCGAGCTATAGTAAAATTTATTGTACTCTTCCTATGTGCAAAATGAAAATGAAATTGCATCAGTAACAAGAACCACTTCTTTCTCAAATTCTTCTCAAGTATTTACAAATGAACATCTCTTTATATATAAATTGAAAGAGAACAAAATATATAAAAATGTAAACATGAAATGAGTGTGAAATAAAGGAAACAACCAATCAATTGCGTGCGTCACCTCCGGTTCAATCCTAATTTCTGACAATGCTTCTTCTCTTTTCATAAATCCGGCTGAAATTTGTTTATGCATAAAGCTTCGTATGTAGCGAACTCCCTCTCAGTTATTGCACTTAGTAATTCTCTTAAATGCTACGTCTGGATAACATACGTGTGAGGTTTCAACGATGTGTTGCGCAACTGCAGACGTGCATTCAGCTTTTGATTTAAAACAGGCGTTTGAGTTGCAATGTATCTATTTAGTTTAATACTCAACCCGTGTATGACAACATTCACGGGTTGCCATTATAGCATGACGCAACCGATCTATATTTAGTTAGAATAAATTTCATAAGGTGTCACTTCATCCATTAAACGCGTCTTTATTTATTTTTGATACCTTTACCGTTTATAGCTAAGGCCAGCAGCGTAATTTGAAGAATTAAGCATGTTAGACCTCATAATTATTACACATTGCAGCTTAAATCGGCTCAATTCATGAATATTGCGTTTCAAATTTACATTGTTCCGCGTAGACTGTGCTTTAAGCAGATGGGGTTAAGAGTTTATTATGAAATATACGCCCATCTTAACAAATGTATCCGCCAGTAAAAGGTACATATTGTTCTAATATTTAAATCAAGCTTTCTGATGTGATAAGAACCAATCTTGCACAAAAGCTAATATTCTGTTGATCGCATGTTCTGAAGTGTTTCAGTCTTTCATGATCATGATCAGAGCATACGCGGAAACTGACTAACGCGAACAGAACCGCGATGCATGTTTTAAATCATGGCAGTCAAAGATTTAGATTTTATATTTATTAATCTCGTACAGGTTGACGGAAAATTTTGACTGCCCAGTTTATATTCAAACCTAAACAGCATTCTTGTAGTATCTACAATTTGGCTCCAAATATTTCTGGGCATCTTCCGGGATTCTTTGTCAACTTTTAGCTCATTGCGCCGCGAATCGTTTAAAAATATTAAGTGAAGTTATAAATACATTTCAAATGAATACCTTTATCAGGACACTTAGATCTCTTAATCAGAACCGACTTTTCACTAGATGTATGTGTGTCATATACGCATGTGTGTCTATGCAAGTGTACATCTCTGTAAATCATTCATCTAAAATCATCATATATGTGAAACTACAGTGATCAAGTGACCATTACGGACGATTCACGATAAAAGCATTTGCAAAGAGTGAAAAGTAATCAGAAAAGTACAAAGGCCTCAACATATAGGTTTATCTAAATAATTTACTGCGATAAACTTGAGTTCCTCTTTGCACACGCCAGAATAGTTGTTCCACACACTCTTGGTTGAATGAAGTATTGACGATTGGCAGATCTGGTGAAAAGCAAGTAAGTTTATGCAAATACACAAGTTGAAAAATCCTGATAAGATATATATTCAAGATTTGGCAATTTCATAAGCCTATTTTTTATAATAAATAAAAATAAATGAAGCATAGAATAGAAAATTTATAAAGTGACATACCGATAGAAGGAGCAAAGTAGTTCTGTATAGAAAAGGTGATATTTAAAGTGAAAAACTATTATGATGCGTTACAATATATAATTAACTAAAAGTACTAGATGCAGAAAGTTAACAGGTAGCAAAGGGTGAAATAAAAGGATAGTCTTGGAATAGGTTAACAGAACGAATTTTCCCCCTTAATAACTGAGTGAGTTTTTAATTGTGTTTAATGTTCCAAATTGAAACCTAATGATCTTCTTATCGATTTTTCATTCATTACGTAATTTATTGATTTAATTGCGACAGATTTCCTAATCACCACATATTTTTAAGCATTCACAATCTTCCAAGTTATTCATATATACTTTGCTGCGGCAAACTATTATACATGCAGTTTTTTATTCAATATTTCGAATCTAGTAACAAATGTGTAAGTATATAAATTAAAAATTGTGTTTAGTGTGCGGCAGTGTGTCTCATTGGTTAGAGCACCAGATTTCAAAGTAGACGTTCCAAGGTTCGAGAACTGTCCGCGACAAAATTCTAGAAAGTATGTGGTGAGTGCCCAATAAAAACTAAACCTGTCTACACTATCCAATGCTTGGTGTATACAATAAAACGTATGCATTTAATTGGAATAGTGTTTACCTCAAGATTGTAATCTTCATTTAAATAAGTTGAACGCTAAGTATTTTCCGATTTTGCTTTACGCTTAGCAAGCTCTGAAAGATTGACATTTACTTATTCTATCCTTAATTGGGCGCACGGTTTCAGAATATACATGAGGTTACTGACATCACAAGGAATTTCATACTTTCACATTATTTCTAACTTATCCATCTTCTGTTTTTGTATGCAAATTCTAGTGGCCAGTTTCTAAATCGTTTTATTCATTTTGTTTTTGTGTGTTTATGCTATCGTTTTTGTTCGTAATGCATCTTTTTATTATAATTAGTCTGACTTATCAGATCCGTCGCTACTCCTTTCTTTGTTATCAAATACATAATATTTTTTATATGAGCTATTTTGAGACACTTTCTCTTCGGAATTCAGCTAATGTGTCTCATTTTTGTGCGCTAGTCGCATTCCAACTATGTCCAATTAAAATTCGAGATGTATTGCGCAGTCTGAACGGCCTCAGACAGAATCTTATTTTATAAATATTTGGTACATGATTATTAATAGCAAAATTAAGGACTTTTGAAGCCCAGATTCTCTAACTGATCGTTGTAAACATGCAGTATCATCATTAAAATACTCCTTTGCATTAAAATCATATCCGTGCAAAAGGAAAAGTAAAATATACTTTTCTTTTGTTTTCTCTATAATCAGATCAAATTTACATTCGTGTGGATCATAAACCCACTTATTCATTTTGTATAACTTAATGCCATGTTTAAGAGACATGTCAATAGCATTTAAATGAAACTGAAATTTAAAATCATTATTAAATTTATTATTTTTGTTTTAACCACTTCGTATGTCAAATAAAATTAAATAAATAAAATTATACACATAAACAAATATGTTTTAAATCATATATATATATATATATATATATATATATATATATATATATATATATATATGCATAAATCCAGCCATATTTTACAATTTAAACAATAATTGATTGCGCGGGTGGTGGTAACAATTCTTTAAATCAAGTTTGCGTGCTTGAAGTAAACACCAATCCCATTGTATTTAACCAGTCATCGAACAACATAACAAAACTACCGCCAGCTGCAACGCACTGACGCGTTTCGACCTTCCATGATCATCATCAGAGTACGACGGCAAACTGACTATCGAGGATCAAACCGCATTGAATATATGGAAATCAAATTTAGATATGCGGCTCTCACCTCTAGCAGTCTTGCATACATTGAACTTGACTGGAAATGTCGGATGCACAATTTCTATGCAGTCACGAACATTAACTGTTTGCAGCTTTCGCCACATATACATATATAGGCAATACAATTTAAACAATAATTGATTGCGCGGGTGGTGGTAACAATTCTTTAAATCAAGTTTGCGTGCTTGAAGTAAACACCAATCCCATTGTATATGTGGCGAAAGCTGCAAACAGTTAATGTTCGTGACTGCATAGAAATTGTGCATCCGACATTTCCAGTCAAGTTCAATGTATGCGAGACTGCTAGAGGTGAGAGCCGCATGTCTAAATTTGATTTCCATATATATTCAATGCGGTTTGATCCTCGATAGTCAGTTTGCCGTCGTACTCTGATGATGATCATGGAAGGTCGAAACGCGCCAGTGCGTTGCAGCTGGCGGTAGTTTTGTTATGTTGTTCGATGACTGGTTAAATACAATGGGATTGGTGTTTACTTCAAGCACGCAAACTTGATTTAAAGAAATATTTTACAAATATTTGAATACGAATTTAAAGTGTTTATTAACTAAGAATTAATCGACCGGTTTTAATTTAAGCTGCTCAATATTACGTAAATTTAATACAATTTATTTGCACCGTATTTAATCCTTTCCAGAAGTTCTGTTATATGATGATAATAAGTTGCAATTTAATCCTGACAAAACAACCAGTTACCAGGAGTTAATCGTTTATTTGTTTGCTATGTGACGCCGGAATATCCTTCTGGCTTAATTTGAATTTTTTTATTTTGCAACAGCTACATAAGGACATACATTTGTATGCAATTCTTGCCTTATAACTTTGAATAGAATGTAAAACGTTTCGCCCCATTCATTATTATTTAATTGTAATTTGAATTGGGAAATAAATCTGGTTTATAAGAAAATGTTTATTATAAAGCTGATGTAATTAACACAGATGGAAAACAAAATTTTTTTCCGGCAGAACCTCGACTCGACGGTATTATCTGCAACATTATATTGTCAAGTTTGGAGGTCGAATTGGATAAATTTTGACTCAACACATGCTATATGGGCGAAAAATATGGAAGCGGGAAACTTACATGCTGAGACATGCACAAACATACTAACTAATTTGTAGCCATTGCCTTTGGACCAAGTTGTGACAAATTGGGTCTTGTTGAGCTATTAACCCTTTTAAACTTTTTTTTCCATTTTTTCTTTGAAAACCACTTGCAGATCCCAAAATTGGAAGGTGTGGCAACACAGCTTTGCTTAGTCAGCTCATTTGAATTTCACGATCGTCCAACTAGTACGAGTTCCCCCAACTCGCGGACGATGCAGACTTTTGATTCACAGGAACAATCAAATGCCTATCTTTTAGTGATAACAGACAATAATTCACTGTTGAAATTTGCTCTTCGTCTAGAAAAGTAAGACTGGCCTCATTATCTTCTGCTGAATACTTTGTGTGCAACGTTTAGCTAAAATAATCGTTAATCAAGTTGACAAATCACTATGTATTCAATAAATTTGTATAAAATAAATTACTTCTAGATTGAAAAAAATGCAAATATATGCACAATATTCATTTGATAATTAATAAATGTATTTTTAATTAATTTATAATTACAAGCAATATACTAAATTATTCCTGCACATGTAAACTATTTTTTAATATCGATTAAGAGGAAGATAAAACCTGAGAATTCGAATATCATGATGCTATATAACAGGATCACTCTTCTTCCTCGTGCAGTCTTCTTTTTAATTTGATTTGTTGCCTTCCACCTGTAATTCTCTGTAATCCTCTACCTTCTCAGCATGCGTTTGTAATTGGCGGAAACTTATTTGCATACAAACCGGTGAACCCAATCTGAGGTTAACATATTTTAGCGTATTTGCATACCAGTCAGTCAGGCTAATGAGAATTTTCTTGCTCAGGACACTCGCTGCGTTTGTGCAACTTGTGATAACATCGTTCTTGTCTTTTCTGGAGGTATTTAAATAATGGATTTGATAACGGGAGTGAATTTTCCGGCTAGTCTGATTCGGCCGGCATATCGTGATTCTTAGCGTTTTACGCAATTAAACACCTGCCTCCACACTTTTTTTCTTTTTTACAACATGATCCAACCACACCAAATTCATGACAGCCAAAACTCGAATACAACCGCCTTGCCATTGGATGCTTTGTTCAAATCAATCTATTCTCCAGAGTGAGTTCTAACAATAAAGAACATATTCTCCATTGTAACACGGCGCATTCAAGAACACATTACATATGCATATATCCCGCGGTTTTCTAGAGAATAACAGGAAACTCGTAGTGAAATGTGTTCCCATCTGGTAGCTCTAACCATCGAGCGTAATTTCCAAACTGCGTCCACAACTGTGTCCGGAATTCAAATAAAGAGCTGGTGTTCTTTTATTGGTCGCCTTGTATTTTTAAAAAACAAGTCAAATAATTGTAGAAATACATGAATTCAAGTTTGCGCACTTGAAATAAACACCAAGCAATGCCAAATGTCCCACAGTCTCAAGTACTGATGCCTTTCGACATTCGATGATCAACATGAGAATAGGACGAATCAAAATGCAATTTTTGCAATAACGATACCTGACTGCACAATTTCATTGCAGTTATGATGAATAACTTTTTGCATTGTCGGAACTTACAGATAAATTGAGGTTGTATTCCCATGAGTCAGTTTACCATTGTACTCTGGTAGTGGTCATGGAAGGACGAAACGAGTCAGTACGTGTGACTGACGCCAGTTTTGCTATGTTGTTTGACGACTTGTTAAATATAATGGTATTGGTGTGTACTTTAAGCTCACAAACTTGATTTAAAGAATTATTACCACCAACCAGGCAATCGTTGAAAGTTTGGTTATTGAAACGCGCAATTCGGTAACGAGTCGGATTTAAGATTAAGCAATCATTTACAAGGACTGATGAGGTGAAAGGTGATAAAATTGATTTAAATCAAGTCTGTGAACTGTGGATAAACACCAATACCATTGTTTTTAACTAGTCGCACAACCAAGCAAACCTATCGTCAATATTAATATTTATAATTATTATTTTTACTATAATAGTAATAATAATAATAATAATAATAATAATAATAATAATAAACAATTATCAGGTTATGAATACCGCCACGCTCCATTTCCATTATCACGTCAACTTGAAATAAAGTTATTATTTTAACTATCTGAGTTGGTTGAATAATAAATTTTTTCCTGAATAGCTGTCATACGGAAACCAAGCGAGGCGATTTATAGGTAGTTCAGCCTTAGCCACGCGCTTTCTCGATCATGATTAGAGCACATGAAAGCACTCGGATTGTGGTGTGGCCAAGAGCAGCCCCGAGAAAACCCCGTGGATCGCGAAGACCTATCTAAATTAGTAATTGCGGCTTTCTTAAGGACCATTCTTTAGGAAAAGTCGTACGCTGAATTTGTAAAATCTGCTACATTAGAAAGTTACGTAAATTTTATCATTAAAATAAATCTCAAATAACTAACAGATTGATTTTTTGAACAGAAAATTGGATCTTCCGTGTGAACTAGGTGCGTAGCCCCGTGACTTGATTGAAATCGCACTCCGTATCTAATGACTATCTAGATTTACTTTTTACAACCAACTAGCATATATAAATTTTATGTTGTTTGCTCAATTGAGGTAGTTGTAAATTTAGATGTCATATCTTGCGATCTGTTGAAAAATTTTAAATTTTTGGTGCATATTTTAGCTTCAAAACATCCAATCTATTTCATTAATCACGGTTGACACCATACTAACAGAGCAACATCTCCAGGAAAATGTGATATGCTCATTCAAGATAGATGTAATTATTTTTATTTTTATTTTACTTTCTAATGTATTGCTGACTGCCCAAATACCTTGCTGTATTAACTATTCACTTTTACACACATATATACACAAAAAAACGTACACATATATTTGTGTATGCTAATCGAAATTGACATTTCTTGAATAACTATAAGCAAACCGTATGGATTGACATACACGCCTATCCATGATGTAATGATTGATTTATTACCTTTCTAGACGCGCAATGATATTCAATTACCGATTTACGAAATCCCATTTTTTTGTACATTATATATATATATATATATATATATATATATATATATATATATATATATATATATATATATATATATATATATATATATATATATATATGTCTTTAATGACGATATCACGCTAAAAAGCAGTTTATTCGTCTGTGTATATGGTGTCAACCCGATGAATTTTTAGGGAAGAATGTACCGAAACTTTGGGTAAAATTCCTTAATACTTGTTTCAAGAGAAATTTTTGATAGTGTACTTGTGCACGGTTTCAGAGTACCGCGATTAGTTAGAACTTATCGAACAAGCAAAAGTCAAGCTGTGCATCTGGAAATGTAAAGGAATCAAGATTTTACCGAACTAAGAAGGCAATCAAATATCCTGCAATAGACTATTGCGGTTACAACTTCAAAGATTATAGCACTGCATATCTTTTTACTAGTTGCTTGTGTGGTGTCGCAACGGTTATATAACACAGAAATTTAGAGTAGGAAGATACTTTGAAATGATTTGAGGAATCTGGATAAGGAAATTCTGGAATCGCCCATTCTTTTTTCTTCTGGAAAAGCTAGAAAAATTATTTTTGATTATATGGCCTACTTGTATAAGTCCTGGCGATCAGGATGTAAAAGTACGCAAGTATAATTTTATATTCATGCCAAAAATTTAACATTGAAACATGACTAAATAGTGAATTGCACCTACCCATCTACGTCAGTATGGCTATGTTTCAATAAGTTAATGGAAATTATTACGCAAATATTTACAAAGTCTGAGGGTCAAATAGGAAAGCTAATTAAGCAGGTTGTTGCGTGAACATTCTAAAGCATAAAATTATCGCGATCTGTTCAGGCAGTCAGTCCACTGTGTTTCTGTCCTGCTTTACGCTTATTGAGCTGGGCAGTGAGTTCTTTCTTGCTGCGCCACTACTATATCGTTGCTACGAGTAATATTCTTGGTTTATTTCGATTACAGTTTGGTTTTTTTAATGATGCCAGCCCAATGAATAATCGTGTTTGTCTAGATACCTGAGGATTCATACACGTTTTGGTGCTCTGTTACCATTCAGGGTCAGTGTTCCAACGACCAAACAGTTGATTGGGTTTCTTAAAGGTAATCCAATATGTCGCTTTAGTTGTATCTCCTGTGTTGTATTTAATCTCATATCATCATACGTTTCGATTTTATCTTTGCTGCACATTGACCGACTTGGGTCTCGAATTCGACCACAAGTTTCCATCTAGCCGTCGTCACGTCACTCGAGGAATTGCCATACAATTAGATTGCTACGGCCGGAAGTTGGTTTAAACATATTTTATCACTCCAAGACGTAGCAAAGTCTTTTTTATATTTTAGGCCAGTTTTCGGCGTTTTGCGTTTTTCCTAACACATGCATTGTTATAAAAACTAATGTATACGCTATGCTTGGCTCTTAGATTATATCCGGCCTGTCGCTTGCTATTAGGCCACACGCCCAAGTAATTGTTCTGACCGCCACAATAATGGCTACCATTACGACGTATTCCAATAAGAACGTAACAAGGCATATAAGACAAATTTCAGATGCTATATTATCACTTAATTAATTCAATTTGTTGCTTCAACCAGTTCTTATGCAAGCAAACGGCAAAGTCACGGACCACCGCTGATGCCAGCCGATGATGTAGTCACATACCCACCCTGCAACTCCACTTACTCCACATCAAGTCTTCAAAGTATTTTGCCTACGTATCCGTATCGATTCCGTGCCCGAAATCGCCGTCTTTTCGCCTCCACATCGTTGAGTTCCAGTTCGGTGAGCAACTTTGAAACCCGCTCTCCTACAAAACACCCCGAAAAGCTACATCGGAGTGAGAAGACTGGAATTCAAGAGTTGCGCCAAAGTAGCGCAGTTTCTCTCGAGTCCGGTAGGTCACAAACTAAGATGGCCGAAAGCGATTTCATTCGACGGTCAATTGCCTCGTCAGATTTAAATGTTATGGGACGTCGGATAATGAGTTGTACTCACTCGTTCTCCACCATTCAACGAAGAAATCAGGCGTACACGAATAGGCAACAAAATGTATGTAGTAACTTCAAAAACCTATCACATTCTACATTTAATGAAGTTTATATTGTACTTTATATCTTCAAATTTAAACATTTTTTTTTCTTTCAATTTTTCCTTTTGTGCGTTGACTTTTGTAAAGCAGCATTTAGGACTTTGCATTATAGATTATGTTTAACTGACGGCTACGTATGACTTACTGCAATTGTCACAAATAGATTACATCTGCGCCTTTCCTCAACTTTTTGTTTAAAATCTGAACATATTTTGTACTCAATAAATGCACACTTAGTCCATAAATTGCTTTCGCCTATAACACCAAATCACGTTATGCAGTATAATGTCAACTACGTATTGCATTGCGCGTAAAATAACTTCTCGTTTAAAAACTGCGCAATTTCCAAAAAAGAGCTTTTTGCTCTCCTATTTAACATAAACGCATTTCGTCGCAGAAGGAAGCCTTATTCTCCTCATAGTTAAAATGAACTCTTTGAAGGCAAAACAAAACCCTCTTGTGTTCATAAAAATGTTAAATTAGAATGACTAATTACAAACGTAGTGTTAACGCAAATAATAACAGTAGAAACTATGATAATAGTAAAGTATTTTAACAAATACCATTGGATTCGATTTCCAATTGAAGGAAAGCAAAATTAGAGTAGTAGTCTCGCCTTTGTTGCACTTGACTGTAAATGTCGGATGTACAATTTCAATGGAATCACAAAAATTAACTTCTTGCAGCTTACGCCACATGCGTAAAAGGTATGCAATTAACCGATATTTGACTGCGTGGGAAGTGATAACATTTAAAAAAATCATGTTTGCGGGCTTGAAGCAAACACCAATCCCATTTTGTTTAACCAGTCGTCGAACAACATAGCAAAATAACCGCCATGTTGTTCGACGACTAGTTAAATACAATGGGATTGGTGTTTACTTCAAGCTAGCAAACTTGATTTAAAGAATTTTAACCACCACCCGCGCAATAAATTAATGTTTAATTGTATTGTCTATATTCTTCAATTTTTTTAAATATTCCTCTATTGGAACTGATAACATGTTAAATTGGCAGAGTTAAAAAAAAATTAAATTAAACTAAAAATGATAAAAGAAAGATAATTGCCACGAATTCGAATATACCTAAATTTTAATACATGTTTTCTGGCAAGATCAGTAATATGAGATATTTTATTTTCCCTACGACAATATGCAACATGATACATTTATAAATGTGAGATCTTTCATTTAGTACATAATTAATCAATCATGGATTACGTTAATCTTGTTGTTTTGCAACAAGATTTTCCTATATTTTGGTATTAGATTAATAGATAAAAAATTACGTTCTGGTAAACAGGCCTCATTGATTCAAATACAAACAATTGGCACTAACGTTTTGTGAATTAGGGCAAACGTTTCAGAACAAATTGACATTTAAATGTGACTGGCGCTAAAGTAACTTCAGAAGAAGGAACCAAAAACAAAATATTACGTAAATTTAATCAGCAATAATCGGAAGCCCAATTCATGAATGCCAAAATGTACGTAAACAGTTTTTATTCTCGTGCATTCAATTTGTTTGAAAATTTTACAACATGGCTTTTTATACTTTTAATTAAGCACGTTTGTGATAAATTAAACGTAACCGGCAACCTCAAAGAGCTCTTTTGATCAATGAGTAAATTTATGGGCTCCCTACTTTTACTCACTTCGTATTAATTCTTCCCATTTCCAGACAGGTGTCTTGGAAAAGTTGCAATATTTATGCTTAATTCTGCAATTATTATGTGTGGGCACGAAAGCGAACGAAGGTTTAGCTTTTCTTACGTGTATGAATTATATGTGCATTACACAGAATTGAAATTGTATTTTTCAGTGCTAAAATACAGGTTTCGTTACGTTTAATAACTGGTTTTAGAAATGAAATTGCATTGTTTATTGAAACACATTCTTGTCAATGAAAAAATAAAAATCAATAAGTTCATTACATTTATACATTATTACACAACGAACCTGAATCGAGCACTTGCCTTTTTTAAAATAAATTTGGTCAATTTTACGTCGACCAAGAAAACGTAACTGTTTTTACCTTCAATAACTAACATAGAATTATATTTATTTATGCGATTTTAAGGTAATGTTTTGTGGGTTGCAGTCATCGTTGAGTCTTGGTATCGGAGAAGTTAAATCACAAACTGCGCATAACTTCTATAACCGAAGGACTGTAATTCTTACACAGAATGAATTCCGTGAATTTGTCTCATCATCACGAAACTCCGCGGAACATGTGCTTGGGCCGTTTTCTAATTTCAACATGATTAACAGTGGCATATACGTTGCTCAGGTATCTGTACAAATAATTTACTTCAGCAATCATTTATTGCTTGGATGATAGTAAAAATTATTTAAATCAAGTTTGCGAGTTTGGAGTAAATACCAATCTAATTGTATTCAATATGAGTATAACTCTTTTCTCTAGCTTAATTTTCCTTTTTGATTTTAGGAAGAAATTGGAACAGAAAAATGATTTAACATTATTTGTAAATGTGATATTCTTAAATTGGCAAAATATTAAATTCGCTTTTATTCATCTTTGAAAAATTGAATTTTTGTTTACCATTACAAGCTAAAATATAAACTACCTAAAATAATTTGAGATTTATGAATTATATATATCTATTTCGAATTAATTATCTTATTATTTATTATAAAAACGATGCATCCAATCAGCATATGATAATTTCATTAGATTTTGCTCCAAATTCATCGTAGTTGGATTTTACGTACTAACTCAGCAGAAAATCCTACCTTAATGCACTTTAAATTACAAAAAATTAATTAAACACCCTCGAAATTCTGTAGCAAACATGCTTAGAATAAAAAATTATTTGATGGTTTTTCATGAGTAATCGGTTCGCGAATTTGCATTAAATTCACACCGAAAAGCGGTAGACGGTTTAGTGTTTCTCCAAAGTTTCCTCAAGAAAGGTTCTTATTATTTCAATGTATTCACCTGTTCTCACGGCAAACTGGCACACAAGATGCTTCATGACTAAATCTTTCGAATTATCATATTAGTAAACACTAAGGGTTTTGTAACAAAAGGTCATCACAAGATGTAATGCCCGCTCGACTTGATTTTTATAAAGGCGCTACGATTAACAGTGGGAACGGCTACTAAATTACAAAAACTAGCAAAAGTAATTCATCAAAACTAATGGCTCTGCCATTATTGGGCTCTTGGGTGTCCATGTCGAAATTGGCGTAACTGCAGCGCGAAAAAGAGCACATTTGTTTCAGATTGTTCCATTCCACGCACTGCGCCACGTCTAAATATAATTTTTAGTTCGTTACAAACATTTTTTTCTTCAGACTTTACTACAGTTATTGGCTTCATGTATTTAAAATCCATCTCTAATCTGTTACTGCGGAAATGTCACCATTCTACTTGGTAAATTGAGACTGTATTATGGTATGATAGCCTGTTAAGATTATGCACATTTTATCTAAATAATGTTACCTATTTTGATATAAGCACCTGTCCTATTCCAGACATACATTTATCAGGATAAACTAAACATTGTATTACCCAGGTTCGAGCCCTGTCCGCGGCATATTCTGGACAGTACGTGAAGAGATCTCAATAAGAACGATACCTGTCCACTGAATAAATTGCCTTTTCTACACTATGCATTGATTAGTTTGTGTTGTCAACTTTATTTTGTATAATGGGACAGGTGTTTATATCACGATCGCAAAATTGATTTAAATAATTGCTACCACCGCCCGCGCAACGGAAGTTTATTGAATTGTGTACATTTGTCAATATTAACTACTTTTTTCTGTAATATATATTTATATGTATAATATATGAACGATTTTAAGCTATTTATGGTTGTATTATCTTGTTTGTATGGAGACAATGGACGCAGAAACGATAACGAGAGTGTGATCTTGTGAGCATTTTCCTTTTTGATTGAGCCTGGGATAAATGGTATCAATCTGTACAAAGCGTGATTTTACCCAACTTCTCTGTATTTGTATTAATCTCGCGAAGGTATACTAATTTGTGATTTATTTATTTCATTTAGTAATGTCTTTTCTAGGTGCATATCGATGTATTGTCTAGATAAAAAGCTCTCTTGCACAGAATTCTTAATTTATGTCTTAAACTGAAAGAAAAAATGATACCTTGTCTGAAATATGCAATTCCTCTCGTTTTTCTTATCAGATAAAACGAGGCATTTGCTTGTGAAGGCGTCAAAAGACAAATATTTTATCTGGAGTCACAGAAAAATTTTTAACATTCGCATTCTTAATTACCTGTCTATTCCAATTTCATCACATTCATGCATAATTTATTTTTACGTATCATATTTTCTGCAAATAATCATTACAGTTTGAGTACAAATTTACATCGCTTAATGTTCAATGTTGCATCCACGTGAACATCTTTCCTTCGCATACATTGGATATTTGCACAAGATAAATAATAGATGTATACCTTTTCCTTTTAAATCTCGTCTGCCAGTTTGCTATCGCGAATAGATGAAAACCGGGTACAGACAAAATGTACCTATACTTGCAACAAATTTGGTTCTTGCTGTTTAATGCGACTAAATACAACGAAAAGTCTGATTTATTACAAGTTCCCAAACCAGACCTCAGTATCCTGCACGGTGGTATGTCAATAAATAAAGACCACGTAGTCATATTTTCCACTAGTGCAAATTCACAATCTCGGGTCCTGTATGGAACACGCATTCACAATTCGGGATTAAGTCTGTTGATGTTTTGCATGCAGTAGCGAAAATAATGTCCATTACCTCTCTTCTTCATAATCTATTTCTTAATGTTATGTCTACTAGTTTGCTAATTAAGATGGTGATACTTAAAATACAAGATGAATTACCTTCGCTGCCTTATAAAAAGCTATTATTAAACTGACAAAAGTTTGTATAGTGGCCATGGTGTATGTCTTAAGTTTAATATAATTACTAATTATTATATATCAGAATTGGAAGCCGTCTCACTTGATAAACTTTCTATAACAATCAAATTTGTGTAGAACTTTGCTTATTAAAAGCACACCCTGTCAGTAAAATGAATTTTAATAATGATTCTTTGCTTATTATTACTGCCTAAAAATCGGCGGTAGTTTCCAACAGTTGCGTGTTTTTTCGCTTTTTTCACTCTTGCACTGCTGTATGGCTTCTGTTCGTCATACACATAAGACCTTAAAAGAGCCATTGGCGCGTGCTCGGCCCCAATGGTTGCTACTGCAATAATGTTTTTTGTTGATCCTATCCTGCCATAATCTTAAATTTAGTATCGCTTCTAGTATTTAGTTAAAGGCAGTGAGAAAACTATTCAATTGCATCTGCCTATTCCAGGTTTATTGCTTTCATTTCAAATAAATCCTATAAAAATCTTCCTTTGCAGCATTTTTTGCGCTTCGTTTATTAAATTCTAGTGTGATTTATTTTTGTAATTCAGTATGTACTTTCAATCAGTCAATACGATTATATATTACTGGGCCATAGATAATATTTAATTTTTATTGCTACCGGCTATTTGGTCTTTTGGCAGAATATGCTCCAATTTTGCTGAAATATGAGTATTAGTTGAATCTTATCTGACTAATTATGCAGTAAATGTGTCGAAATATTCGCTTTTAGTCTTTTTCAGTATTCGCGAATGTAACGAGTATTGTGGGTATACTGAAATTTGTGCATGATTAAAGAATCAACTCAGTTTTGATGGTCAATTGGTTCTGAGACGTCACTTAACACGAAAATAGTTTAATAATTACGTATTCATTTTTGCGGAAATCTAACATATTTGCAATTGAGTATTAGGTAATTATCCTATTCGATCTAATTTAATTACTAGCTATGCAATATCTCAAGCCTAGTTCAAAGAGATTGTAACAACCAACTGAAGCATTTAATCAATGATTTTGATGAAAGTTAGACCGAGTAATAAAATTGAATTTTGGTTACGAGAGTAGGTCGTTAGGCAACATTTGACATAACTAACAGTAGATTTGATAATTTGTACATCAAGTGTAAAAATGTTGCCTTTCAATTTAATTTTAAATACCATTTGCAAATGACTGTATTGTAGAATTTGCTAATCAGGAAGTTAAATTGTATTTATTATTTCTAAATTTCTCGAGGGTGGCATGTCTCAATCTAACTAGGCTACTATTACTTTTATAAAGGTTTCGATCCTTATCTATAGACCTGTCTCATTATGTACAAACATTTTTTTAGTATAAACTAATAATTGCATAGTGTAGAAAAAGAAATTCATCCAGTAGACTGTTTTCGCCCTAATTGGGAACTCATCACTAACTGTACTGAAGTTGCCGCAGACAGGTTCGAACTTAGGCACTTCTGCCACAAACAACACATAATTTGCATTTATGTACTTATTGAGGTTTCTTGGAATGACTTTCCTCTAGGTGGAGTCCAATTGGCATCCATTAAGACTTAAAGTTCCAAACACGTCATTATAGATCAGACAACACACTACACGTGGAAGTGAAATTGAATTGAACATTTATATAATTAAACGGACATTGGTTGTGCTGGAGGTGACAACAATTACTTTCATTAAGGTTGCGATTTTGATATAATCACCTGTCCCATTATTTAGATAAATTTGGCTGTATAAATTACGTTTTGCATAGTGTAGAAAGAGCAATTCATCCAGTACACCGATTTCGTCTCTATTGGGTACTCGTCACGTATTGCCCAGAATTTATCGCTGACAGGGCTCGAACCTGGGCACGTCTACTACGGAATCTGTTGCTCTAACCACAGAGTCACCGTTCCATAATAGTTTCCTGGTATAAATGTACAATGTGGACATAACGGCCAGTTATCGAGTTGTTGAGACCGCATTTGTGAAGTTGTTTAGTTGCTAAGTTCTTTAAATTATGAAACGTGATTCGACTTTTTGGGAGAACTTTAAAACGATAGCTACCAATCGAAAAATGTAAGAAATGTCAGATTATTTTTGTTTAAATAACGATATCAAATACATTTATAAGCCGCACTATTACCGTAATATACAGCTAGTTCAATTCATGATTTTTTATGCATTATATAATATTACTTTTGAAATAAATTCTCTCGAAATGCAAGTTTTAGCAAATTTCATAGTACCCTTTCCATGTGCAAAAGGAAAAAGAAATTTTATCAGATACAAGAACCGTTTCTATCTCATATTCTTCTCAAGTATCTACAAGTGAACATCTTTTTGTGCATAAATTGAAGCACAAAATAAAAAGTAAACAAATGTAAACATGGAGAGAGTGTGAAATAAAGGAACAACCAATCAATTGCATGCATCACCTCCAGTTCAAGCTCAATGTCTGAACATGCTTCTTCTGCCTTATGGATAAAAAATTGCAGCCGGATTTATGCTAGTAAAAGTATCACGTTCGGGCATTAAGCTTGAACTGGAGGCGAGGCATGCATTTAATTGGTTGTTCCTTTATTTAACACAGTCTTCAGACTTAGATTTTTTTAAATTTTGTTTTGCCATTCAATTTTCAAATAAAGATGTTTATTTGTAGATCATTGAGAAGAAGATGAGATAGAAAAGGTTCTTGTATTTGATAACATTTCTTTTTCTTTTACACATGGAAAATGTATTATGAATTTTGAGATAAATATTAATTAAGTCTACTTTCCTGATAGCTTACAAATACACGCATCATGAGATTCATTAATAATCCAGCAAGAATATCCTTTTCATATTTTCTAATAATTTATTCATAAATACCTTTAAATAACTGTTAGTTTTTACCTGTGAGCTAGAGATGCCAACCAAAACATATGTGTATAAAAGTTTAAATTTATCATTAAAGCAATATTATACAAAACATTATGAAGGTTATTTTTGTAGCACTTTCCATGACCAATTCATCTGATTACGAAAAGTGAAAATTGAGATAAACAAATTACCTATTAGGCTAGAAAAACGGAAAAATTTAAGTAAATTTGCACACGCACATATATATATATATATATATATATATATATATATATATATATATATATATATATATATATAGTTAGGCTCAGGTTATCAATAATTAGACTACCCCATGCGTACAGCTGTTAAGTATGCCTTTACTTCTTCGTAATTCAATGGTATATTTTTCATTTGTACAATAATTTTTTTATGGTTTTATTAAATATGCGTGTGGGCGTATCTGTGTCAGCAGGTAGCAATTTGTATGCGTTTCTCCATATTGTTTCGCCGTGTAAAATGACATTTGGGTCGGTTGTCTTTTAATCGCCTTATAGGACGATTCAGAGATTTTACTCATAACGAAATATGCTAAAAAAGTAATCCCTTTTACAATGTTGTGAAAACTTTACCTTTAAAATGCTTTACTACGCCATTTTGTATTTACTAAGATTACAAATACACACAAAAACACAAGAAATATTTAAACAGATTAAGGAATATCTAATGCGGTCATGCTGTGAAATCTGCAACTGTCGTTGTTCTGTCATATTCCTTTCAATACTCAAGGCAGAGCAGAATAATGACTATGAAAAATAATTTATGCCTAGTTTAAGAAAGTATCATAGGCAGTTCCGACTTCAAGCTGTACATGGATTGTAGCAAGCATGACATATTATATAAAAATACGCCGTCAAGAAGATTTTATTGGCAATTTTCCGTTGCATTATTAATAACAATTAATATTTATTTCAAAATCAGAGGGCATAGATACCACATTACTTTGTGGTATAATAGCTAAACGCACAGTTTGTGTATATAATGAAAATAAGAAACCTTCAACCGAGTAGACTTGAATTCATCTTGATGATTTTCTAGTGCATTAAACTCACTTTGGTATGTTTAAAAGCAAAATAAACTTCGAGACATATTGGAGAAATATAGAGACCAACTATTTGAACACCAATTCTGCCTCTATAATATACAATTGTTTCTATGCGTAATGCCTGTCAAAGCCCTATCGATGCCTGACAATCAATTTAAAGTAAACTATTTACTTAAGCAATCATTGACTGCACGGCTGATGATAAACATATCTTAAACGAAGCGTGAAAACTTGGTTTAGCTAACGATAGTATTGCTTTATTACGCAACCTGTTGAATGAAATATGATTGGTGTTCATATTAAACTCGAAAAAATGACCAAAATGAAATATTTACTTTTTAGAATGTTTTCAAGATACATTTGCCTGTAGAACATTAATTCGAATCCAAGGCTTTTATAATTTGTAACAACTGCATTTTATGCAATTCACATTAAATAAAACGTTAACATAGGTTTTGAGCAATTTATGCCAACTCTCCTACCTTTGGTTCAGTCTACACTAAAGAGAGCAGGTTTTTTTAAAACGAACGTGAAAGCAAGGGAAAAAAATAACATTCCATTAGTTTTAATTATACTTCAGGGAATTGCAAGAATCACCAAAAACGGTTCATATGGAAACTCTGAGCAGTAATCTTATTATATTTTAGTTAAATGGTAGTTAGGTAAGCTCGCTCAGGACAAATAGTAGCCAATGCTTTACAATTCTCCTTTTAGTGAAATTATACAGAATTTTTTTTTTCAAATTTCATCGTACACAATGTAAAGTGCGAATGGATTATTTAATTTTTTCAGATATAAATAATTTATCTTCACAACTTTGTATTACGTTAAAGTTATTTAGAAAATTTTTATTACCGCATAGTAACGGTAACAGTTACAATTTATTCTTTAAATCAAGTGTACAAATTTGCTCATAAAAAGTGCGCCTTCTCAGTAAAATGAATTTTAATAATTCTTTTTTATTAATAATACCTAAAACGGGTCGGTAGCTTCCAACATTCGCCTGATTCTTCTATTTTTCGATTCCTGCACTGCTGTACGGCTACTGTTTGGCACTCAACTAGGCCTTAAAAGAGCCATTGGAGCGTTCATGGCCTCAATGATAGGTCGTTACGCAACAGTTCACATAACTAACAGTGGATTTGATAAATTGGACATCGAGTAAACACCAATCCCATTTTGCTTAACCAATCGTCGAACAGCAAAGCAAGACTTCCGTCAGTCAGTAGTGTGACCGACGGTAGTTTTGCTATGTTTTCCGACGACTAGTTAAATACAATGTGATTGGTGCTTACTTCAAGCTCACAAAGTTGTTTTAAAGGGGTTTTCCCACTCATTTAGGTACAGCAAAACATTAGAATCGTACTTTGATCTTGCCAATTATTGGGTCAGATAACTTCGTAGAGAGAATCTTTTATTATTTATATCATTAACTATTATATAAAAACTATATTGAGATATGGTTTAGCACACGCATGGATAAATTTGCAGGATGTTCACGTGTTGATAAGGCGTATAACAAAATAATTGCTATTTATTTATTTATTTATTTATTTATTTATTTATTTGTATGTAATAATGAAGACTGATATTGTAGCTTAATGTACTTACTTATGTACTATTATGACTTAACCTATTGAAATTTGTCATATTGTATTTTATCTGATAGAAAATGTGTAGTTAGAATTCAAAATAAGATATTCTTTTCTATTCTATTCTATATGTATACTGCAATATTAATGTACAAAAAAATGAAGAAATTTTATCAGATACAAGATTCATCTCTTTCTCATATTGTTCTCAAGTGTCTAAAAGTGAAAAAAACAGAATAATACACGCGACTGATTGGTTGTACCTTTATTTCAAACTCTTTTTTCTCTATATATATATAATGAGATGTTGGTTTTTAAATACTTGAAAATAAAAGGAGATAAAATCGGTTCTTGCATCTGATAAAATTTATTTTTCTTTTTGCAAATGAAAAGGATGTCATAAATTTGATTGAGGCTCGCATTTAAAAAGAATATTCTATAATTATGCTTCAAAATCATTTAAGATTTATCATAAAATTTATTTTTTATTCTGCATCTACGCATTCAAACCTCGCTTTCTTATTCTTGTCACGTTTGACAGACTCTGATTTGAATGAATGGAATTGTTAGGTTTGAGCTGTTTTGGAACCTGTGTCTAGGTTTGAAATTAATTTGCAAACCCTTTACAAGTTTTCTGGCAATAATTTTATAAATTCTGTCACTAGAGAAAACTGCTTAGATTTCCGTCATTATATTCAAATATCTGCTCGAGTATTAAATGTGATTTTTGTAATAAGAAGTTTAATTTTATTAAAATTCTTCTTGTACTCGATTAACATTTAATATGTCAGAATTTTTAATTTTATTGCGGTTGGGTAAACGCATAGAACATATAATTACCCTAACTTATCAACAACATTTAAAAATAACAAAAAATTACGCTTAATTATTTCTTCTTAACGTTTTCATAACGACTAAGTAATGTGACAGACTTGATCACTTCACTTAATGGAAAAATTTTATATCTTTCTAATCCTGTTTAAATTTTTATATTTTCCTAATCACGATGTCTGTTAAAACACAAGACAAACCAGATTTCGAGTTTTATGTTTCATATGTATACCTTATGCAAAGAGACTCGAGATTATTTTTTAAATTTTGAATCTCCGCGATTTGCTTTCGCGAGTTGTCGCTTTGGACTATCAGTTTTCCAACTATGCATCGATTTTGCTTTCGTTTAGGCTGGGTGTGGTTTCGTCCTTATCTTCCGAAGGCTTCTACACCGTTCATACTATCCACTGGAACTGAGGTACGATCTACACTTTGTTACGCTGTGACTGTCAACGAAGATTAGATCGTACCTCATTTCCAGTGGTTAGTATGAACGATGTAGAAGCCTCCGGAAGAAAGGGACGAATCCGCGCCCAACCTAAACTTACTTACTTTACTTTACTGCGGCTGACTCCTTTTGGAGGATAAGCCGGCTCCACATTTCATGGAGTTTCCTGGGAATTTGGTACAAGTGGTGTCACCTCACCACTCGGCTTTTTGATCGAGGACGCACCTCTAGCCTTTGCACATCCAAGCGCAGTCTGCAAGGCAGCAGTAAGTTGCATGGTTGCCGGTGGCTGTTGAGAGCTCATTCGCCATTCGGAAGTACGGGGTACTGTCCAGGAGTCCATGTAATCCTGTGGCTGTTGAACCCTTTTGTGGCGGGGAGCACACGCCGAGTCATGGTGCCGTCGTCGGGCTCATGTGGTATTTTATAGGAGATCCAATTGCCGGTCAGAGATCCACCACGCCCTGGTGACACCACCGCCATAGCCCCGTTAGCCCATGTACGATCGGCCATCGAAACATGGTTTACACCGTCATACCAACCTAAACGAAGACAAAATCGATGCTTACTTGTAAATGGGCATCAATTTGATCTTTGCGAAACTACTAGAAACTAGCGGCAACCCGCAAACGCAAAAAACAGAGTTTCAACAAATAGGAAGCTCGTACACCAAAAAAATTCAAAGGTTTAATTTTTTACGTCTAAGTGAAGTGGTTTTTGCACACATTCCTACGATTATAATCTGCCAAAGTACTTTTGCATATAAAATCATGCGCAAAATAATCCCAAATCCACCGTAATAACTTTAGTAGGTTTCAACATCCTAATCACCCTCAATGAGGTTACAGATTCGGTCATGTAACCTGGTCAACCACTTTTAATATATTTCAAAGCTAATTCAAAATAGTGTAGTAGTTCTATGAGAAGTTGAGCAAGGTGGGTAGAAGATGATAAGTACTGTAAAAACATAGAGCAGTCACTGTTCTGATCAAACAATGACGCATCTTTATTGCTAAAGTGTTGATAATGGCCTTTAAACATCTGATTAGATAAATTTTATCAAAAGTGAATTGGGTAGTTGCTTTAGATAGTTATTATACACGTTATTTTGGCGCAAATTTTTCTCTCAATTGAGGTGAAACTATGCTGCAGACAATAATTTGATTTTAAGCACGGTGGTTCTTGCAATCTGCACGCTTGTTTCCTAGTGTAATTTGAATATTTGGTTACTCTCTTTCGATAAAATATTACGTCTCAAAATTGGACAGTGCATCAGGAAAATAAATCGCTACCAGTTCGAGGATATTTGTGGAAATCTTTTTAGCTTTTTTCGCATCAGGTAGCAATAAGGTGGTTTCACAGTAATGAAATCGCATTATGCAAAACAGCGTTCAAGACGCTTAAAACGCAAGAAAGTAGATGTAAAAAGTCTTCAAATCTTAAATAAATCAAGGTTGCTAACTTGATATAAACACCTAACCAATTATGTGCATACATTTGTCAGTATAAACTGAGAATTGTATAGTGTAGAAAAGGCAATTCATCCAGTAGACCGGTTTCGTCCTTATTGGGAACTCATCAAGTACTGGCCAGAATTTGCCGCGGACAGGATACGAACCTCGGCACGTCTGCTTCGGAATCTGGTGCTCTAACCACTGAGCTATCCTGCCGCACACTACACTACACACAATTTTCAGTTATATACTAACTAATGTAACTTGGTTAGTCTATTTTTCCTTTAGGTGGAGCCCATATGGCATCCTTTTAGACCCAAAGTTCAACTAAACATCCCCAATCTGTCATTACTGAACAGACACCACACTACATGGGGAAGTGGTATTGAAATGAACATTTATATTGTTAAACGAACATTGGTTGCGCGGGTGGTAATAACAATTATTATAATCAAGGTTGCGGTCTTGATATAAACACCTGACCCATTAAATACGTACAATGTCAGTATAAACTTAGAATTGTATAGTGTAGAAAAGGCAATTCATCCAGTAAACCGGTTTCATCCTTATTGGAAACTCATCATGTACTGGCCAGAATTTGCCAGTACATGATGAATTGCCTTTTCTACACTATACAATTCTTAGTTTATACTGGCATATGTAAGTAATTAATGGGTCAGGTGTTTTTATCAAGTTAGCAAACATGATAATCAAAAATGTTATCACGGCCCACGCAAACAATGTTCGTTTTATTATATTATTTTATTTGGCAGTCGGCAGAATAATTTATCTCTATAAATGTCATCTATAGATGCTAACATCATTGTTTTCGGCTGAAACATGCCTCTGTGTATAACTTGTATAGTTATGTTTTGCCGATATCATAGAAATGTAAGTGTAATAACAAGTAGACTTCTTCCGTGCTCCATTAGACTGGCAGTCGGGCTACTTTAGTAGTTATCTTGTGGTCCGTGATTGGAAACTTCAAAATTAAAGAGAAGCCGTCATATCGTGAATTGGCATTCGCTGAATAAATAAGAATAATCTTCAGATACGTCTTGCCAATAATGGTTTCATAAACGCGATTTATTTTAGTTTATCAAAAAGACAGATATTGTTTATTGCTGAGAATTAAAATAAATTTAATTGTGTATTAGTTATTACGCGCAAAGTCGCACATTAGTTCAGATATAAGCTAAAGGATATTCTAAAGACATCATGAACGGAAGGTATAATCACATACGCACACTCGTTTTATGCTTATCGGAAACTCCACTAGTACAGTTTTACACATTCATGTAGGAGATTGTGCCGCCCTATTTTCCCATATTCCTCACTCAAATATATAGTAGGTAAAGAGCGCAATACCAGCTCCTACTGATGAGTTGTTACAAAGCACAAAACGAATGTGCACGAGATTACAAATTCCGTTCATATTGTCTATGATTTAACCTACTGGGCAAATTTGTCACTAGGTGCCCAACACCTTATACTCAATTGCATATACATTAGTTCTCCTATAACTGTAATATATTGAATTGAATGATGTCATGCTTACCGCGTAATGTGATAACTGATATCGATCAAGGCCAGAGTGTATTGATTTACTGGAGCTACAGGTATTCAGAAATAGTTGTAATTCTCAATTTAGGTTAACTTTAGCATACTTTGAAATCCATCGTGTGGGTATCATATACCGACACGGCAACTATAGTTTTAGTACCATGTAACTTTTTGGCACCATCATGTTGGTATCGGTTACTGACATAGTGTTAGTATCCTTTACAGACTCGGTATATATATTATATAGTGTGAGTTAGTGTGGAAGTCGCATTGTTGAGACTTTATATGATGTTAGCTTCACTATTGCAAGTTTACACATTCATATAGGAGATTTTAACTCAAATATTTGGTGGTTAAAGGGCGTAAAACCGGCTCCTGCTGATGAGTCGCCAGTAAGCACTAAACGAATCTGCATGAGACTATACTTTCCGTTCACGCTGTTTTTGGTTTACCCTTCTGGTCTTAATTGATCTAATTAGTTACTAGGTGCGTAATATCTAATGCATTATTGCATATCAAAAAGCATCTTCTAAATGTCTTTAAGAGAAATTCTGAAATTCTTATTTTTGTAATCAGAAAGAAAGCAAACATAGTTTAAAGTTTTCTTCTGGCTTCTTAACCCGATCGAGACTTATTTTATTTGTACCAGTCTTTTCTGAAGGTTTGTACCAGTAAATACCGCAACGAACAACGCAAGCCTCTGTCTAACTCATCAACAAACTCATAATATGTGGCGACTCCCATATTCTTCTTTTCGAGTTTGAGCAAAAAGTTTTGAAATGTCTTCTTCACTGGCTTACAAAGCAGAGACTAATATCGTTTTCAAAATGAAACTCGATGCATTTTTAATTGGTAATCGTTTGGACAATAAATGTCAACATTTGAGTCTAAAAATAGACAGAGTTTTGTTCTCTCTTACAGTCAACTTACTTTTAATTTGTCTGCCAAATATTGTCCTTATTTTAAGACATAACTCTATATATATATATATATATATATATATATATATATATATATATATATATATATATATATATATATATATATATATATATATATATATATATATATATATATGATATAATATGATATTGTGTTAACGTTTTAGAACAGCGAAACGAAATCAAACTAACACTTTGGGCAATATTTATTGATCAAATGTGTCACGTTATTTGCAATTTGAATTGATAATTTTGGTTGTATCCGGGCAAACAGTTGCCTTACTAACTGGAGTTTGTCTATTTCTGTTACTGTTGAAGTCACTAAATCATTTGTCTGTTTAACGTGGTATATTTTTGCATTTGCTCTATAACTAGAGGAAGTGTTTGCTCATGTAAAATTTTGTCCTCATAATTGAGAATCGCAGCAAAGCTACAGAGATTAATTCATTGTCAAAATAATAACTTTTCATATGCAATCAATTTGAAAAATAACGCTCAACTCCTACTCACTTTACAAGGAGCAGTCAATTTTTTTATCAATATACTCGATTTTTGACAGAATGGTTATTTCCGTTGATTGTGGACCAAAATAAAGAAGACAGAGAGAGTGGTTGAAGGAAATATACCCACATAATGTATTTATGGTGACTTTAGTATGAAAACGCACAACATTTTCCGAATAAAATAAATTGCTCTTACGATGCATTCACGGACACCTTACATATGCCAATTTTAATAACATGAATGAATGAATATTTCATTTCATGCGGCCTGTGTTTGTTGAAAATCGATACTGATACACCAGAGCTAAAATGGAGATGTTTTTGCAAGAACTCAGCTTGACTGATATCCTTTTTTCTCTTAATAATTTATGTATTAAATGACAGGCATGTGGTAAACAATATTCTCTTTTTATTCGACGATAATAATACATTTCTTAACGGTTTAATTATAATGTAGTTTAAAGAAATTATGATGACATACAGACACACGAATTCACACACGTGCATAACTTGGGGATTTACGCCTAGTTTATGAATAAATAATGTTTCTCGTCTTTCTTTTACTAGGAATGTCGCATATGACATCTTTGTAGATCCGTAATTCTTCGACGTGCCTCGCAATGAGAAACACGTTTAAATATTTTCTAGAAAGTTCACCTTAATTATTTCTGCCTTGTTAGCATGCTTATTAAATATCGGCTTAATTGAATATACCAAGTTTGTCACGGTTCTCTATCTTAATTCTAATAAATTAAACACAGAAATTCCACGTTTATTTTCCTCTTAATCGAGTAGTATTTAACTTAATGTTTATACATTCTTAGAACAAGTTACCACCACTAAAGCATTTATAACATTGCTCAAAACAAACTATGACCATTTTTATTTATCCAAAAGTGGATGTTCCAATATCGTGTTGAATATTTAAATGAACCTAATCACAAAAAAGATTATTAAATAAACAACTGATATTATAAATTTGTGTCACAAGGTTTGGTACTATATCAATTTAAATTCACATAAATTCATTACATCAAGTTTAACAGCTTGATGTAAACGCCAATCCGATTTTTTTGAACTAGTCGTTGAACAATATAGAAAAACTACCGTCAGTTACACTTACTGACGCGTTTCAAACTTATATTATTATCATCATCATAGTACGACGGCAAACTGGTTAGAGAGGATCAAACCACAATGCATGCACATAGATCAATAAATTGGCTATGCAGTTCTCACTTCTATTAGTCTGGCATATATTGTACGTGATTAGAAATTTTGGCTTCAAAATTTCTATGCAGTCACGAAAATTAACTTTTTGTAGTTTTAGTCACATTTATAAATGGGTAATACAATTAAACAGTCAATGATTGTGCAGGTGGTGGGAACAATTCTTTAAATAAAGTTTGCAACCTTAAAGTAGAAATTAATCTCATTATTATACAATGGGATTATTGCTAACTTCAAGCTCGCAAAATTTATGTAAAGAATTGTTACCACCACACGCGCAATATATGATTTTAAAATTTTATTCCTATATATATATATATATATATATATATATATATATGTAAAACCAATCCCATTTATTTAACCGGTCGTTGAAAAACATGGTGATGCTGCCGCCAATCACCTGTACTGACGCGTTTCGAACTTCTATGATGATCATCATAAGAATACGACGGCAAACTGACATAGCGAGGATCAAACTAAATTACATATATATGGAAAGCAAAATTAGATTTGCGGCTCTCACAACCTGTAGTTTTGCGTACATTGCAAAGGATTGGAAATGTTGGCTGCACAATTTCTATGCAGTCAGGAATATTAACTCACAACTGTAACAATTCATTAAATCAAGTTTGCGAGCTTGAAGTAAACACCAATCCCATTGTATTCAACCAGTCGTCGAACAACATAACAAAACTACCGTAAATCACGCGTACTGACGAGTTTTGACCTTCTATACAAATGTATATATATATATATATATATATAATATTTATATATTTATATAAATATATAGTTCCCCTTCCATGTGAATAGATAAAAATGAAGTATTTCAGCTACAAGAAGCGTTTCTCTCTTTCTTTATATTCTTATGTCTGTCAAAATAAGGTAGCAAAATACCATTTCATGTATCACATCCAGTTCAGCATTAATGCACAAACATACAAATGTGCTCCGATTTATATTCCGTCTGATTCCAATATTAGATACTACTTGAAGAATGCATAATAAGGACGAAACCAGTCACCTGGATGAATTACCTTTTTTCTCTGATGCAATATTGAGTTTATACTTACTATAATTGTGACTGAATATCCGCCATTAGACTTCGTATCAACATTACTTTACCAGGCGTCATCGTGTCAGTTGTATAATAACAGATAAACGAAAGCTTGTCTCAACTTCATGTTGTCATAAATTCCAAATAGGTTTCGCGTGAAGGAAAGGATAATTAGAAAATCTAAGTTGGTATTTGTCATGAAGTTGTTTGTAGTATGCGACATTATTGAAGCATTCGATGGAGTCTCAGACTAAAAACAAATGTGTCCCGGTTCGAGTCTAGCCCACGTAAAGTTATGGAGACTACTCGAAGAGTTCCAGGAAACGGCGAAACGAGGGTACTGGAAGATTTTCTTCTGCCACCCAATCCAATAATCAATTTATACTGACAAAATGTATATAATCAAATTCATGCAACCCGACATCGAAACAATATTACTTGCAAAATTGGCATTGCGTTGGGTTTCCTATGACAGAACGCGGGTGGTTAGTTAGAACTTCGCGTATTAAGAGGTTTAAAAGAAAATTCTGCCAAAAGGAAAAGCTAACTAGAAACTATAAATTGGTATATGAATTTTAGTTGCGTGGATTATGCGGCATGGGAGAAGAAGTGAAGAGGGTCATAGACACTGAAGCGAATGTGTCCCGATTTGTTTATCGTCCGCGCCAAACTCTTGACAGAACTTGATCAGTTCTCGAAAAGTACGAAACCAGTCACTAGATGAATTGCCTGAAACACACATAAACGCTGGCTAACCGCGTCTAACTTGTGGCTGTCATTTTCCTCAGTCTTGCTGTTGAATCAATTGCACACAAATGTTCTGTAGCATTCAATTAATTATATCAAACAAATTCGCACCTTGCCGGGGCACGATTGACGGTATGCTTACATAAATCACGCGCTGTGCATTGCCTACATATGAACACGAGGACTCGCACGGCCGGCCTTTATTTAGTTCTGCCACTGCGCTGAAACGGCATTTTGAGTTGCAGCGCAAATTAATTATTCAATAAACGGCTCGACTAACGTATATATTTCAACTACAGTAAAAAACTGCCGCGTAACTATTCGCTTTCATCCACACGAGCAGAAGCTTCTGCATTTCCTCGTGTATATTTGTCCTTAATTGGGAAAGAGCTGTGGCTACTTTTGCTGGTGTAGCACTCTTGATGGCATACTTCTGCTTCAATAGCGTACAAATTGTCGAAGTACTACAGTCATAGATCTTTGCGTGTCCAATCCCTCGTACGCCACCCTCATGCTTTTCTATTATTTCTTGTTATAATTCTATCGACATCATCCTCTTCTTCCTGTCACCATTGTCATTAGCACTCACTTTCTTTGGCCCCATGATAACACACAAAAAAGTTCAGTAATCACGCAAAAATCAAGCAAATATGAGTACAGCGCACGAGATACACTTCAATTCAAGCGGGTGACACATGCGAGTAAGCAAGAGATTCTCTCGGATGATGCTCGACCCTGTGCGCCAACTAGCGGGACGCTCCGGAAACACGGCTCGTATCTCGGATTTGGGCTCGTATCTTGAACGAAAATATGGCCCCAACGGTGGCTCGTATCTCAGAAAACTCGTATATTAGGCTGCTCGTATCTCGATGTACCACTGTTTTATTTACTGCATGTACAGTTGTCGTACTAATCAGGGCAGCTAAATTATCGAATAGTTTTATTTAACCAAACGATGATAATTTGAAATATACCCAGTGATTCGGTGGTGAACAATACGTGGACACATGCCACGGTCTGTTGCTAAATGAAAACAGCGATTAAACATCAGCAAATACAACAAGGCTGTCCGCATTTCACGGAAAGATGCCTTCTTCTCAGTACTTGTATACTGTCCTGTGTTTAGCCGTTAACTTGACGCCTGCCCTTTTGCTGACAATTTTGTAGTTTGTTGAATCTCAGCGATATGCGTTCGTGGGTTGTCGCCTTGCACTATCAATCTCACAAAGATCCGATTGATCCACATCCGTTTCGTCTTCGCAAACTTTCAACGTAAATTTTGTAGTTTAATTGATTTCTCGGTTGCCCGCATTATTACATTTCACAGTATTTTGAAAATTTACAGTTCAAAAGCAGTCATATTTAATGGAAAACTGCACACATCACATAAGAGCCAGTCATTATGATGAGGCTCTCGAATAAAATTTCCCAACATCGAACAATCATTGCATGCGTAGGAGATGCAATCACTTAGTTAAATTAAGTGGGCGAGTTACACGTAAACACCAAACCCAAATTGACCAGCGAGGACCAAACCACAATGCATATACGAGGAAAGCTAACACAGAAGTGCTGTATATAAACTTGTGAACATCCCAAATGTCAATGTCTGTGTTATTAAAGTATATAATAATAATAATTACATAATCACATACGATATCTGCAAAATTGATTGATAACAAGGGAAGCAGGAAATAAACTGTACTGTGTATTTTATAATCTTTCAATTTTAATTCAATTTACCCGCAATTAAGTAGTTTGAAAAAGTATGCACTTAAAATGAATGGAAAGTTGTAAATTGTGTGTGCATTTCTGCGTGCTTCTTCATGGCGATTTTTTTCTTTGCGGGATGTTTTTTCTAATGCTTTCGTATATTCTAAGTCAGTCCCAGTTGCATATCTTTATTTATTATACAAGTTACCACATATTTTCGAAACGTTAAGGTCTGACTGAAAAAAATATGTTATCAAAATAGCTATGTTTTTATACACAATGTTCTTTAATTCACATTACTTGATTATTAAGAGCGTCGGTTTTTATTTTATACATGTTTCCTTAGCACATAGGTTAAACGCAGAATATACACTTCCATTCTCGTAATGGTGTGCTGTTCGTCTTTCATTTATATATAATTGGATTACTTCTCGCAAATCTGTTGTGTAGCTGTACATTTAACACTATTAGACTGCTAAATGTTTATTTTGAAGCTAAATTTGTTTTCCGATTTTAAATAGTTTTAATGTTAAAATCGAAACCTTTCGGATTTTCCGGTGTTGTAAGGAAGGAAATGAAATAAGTTGCATATTTCAAGTGCAATCAACTTAAATGTTCTATCTCTAATGCTGAATAAACAGAATAAATTGACGTAATAATAAATATAACTTGGTAATTAGTCATATATATATATATATATATATATATATATATATATATATATATATATATATATATATATGGAATACAATTAAAAATCATGTATTGCGCGTGTGGTGGTAACAATTCGCAAACTTGACTTAAAAAATTGTTACCATCATCCGCGTAATCAAATATTGTTGAGTAGTTTGTTTAAATAAATTAGGATTGATGTTTAGTTGAAGCTCGCAAACTTGAATTAAAGAAAGATAAATTTGATAATATTTTAATATTTATATTTCTCTCTTAGTTATTTGATAACTTTTCAAAAGCACACCTTTTTAATAATTGATTTTTTGGACATTCTAAACAATAAAAATTGCGTTTTAAATTCAGTCTTCATTTAAGTAATAGTAATAAAACTAGAGAAGCATCACAATTTATGATTCCATCGCTCTACTAACATTATTCCACCTATCCTAATTATATTCGGAAGATCATACGAAATCGTTATATTCCGCTTTCACTTGGTTTCACGATTAATGTCTCTATTGAATTGAAAAATCAAAATTTTTCCTATCAAATGTTTCTTGAATGAAGATCGTTTTTGCGAACCTGGATTAATTGAAATTACCTGATCTGCGTTTTGACTAACGCAGCTTTCATTGTTCCAGTAGTTTTCTTTTTTCGAAATATTTCATCAGTTGCAATCTGCCTCACAAGTTTAACCAACGAAACTAATGAAGCAAGCGCGTTATTTCATATAGCCATAATATTTATACTTCAGACTGACGTTTCATTAGATATTGGCGTGTCACATGTGTGTGTGCGAATTTTCATTACTATTATTTTTATCTAACTAAATGAGACTAGAGTGGCTGAATAATAATATATCAATTGAATGTGATAACAATTCGTTTTATAGTCAATGTAAAATGACGTAACTGGGATTGCCCTCACAACTTCTGATGGGGGAAGACCAATAATTCAGAAACACTCGTCATAAAGTATGCCATGAGTGATAAAACTAGATGTCCGAAAGACCATTGCACATGTTAAATTTCAATTTAAACCACTTGGGTTGCATCCGAGGTAGACCAGTTAATAACAGTTATTGTCATACCATTAAATAGGCGCACGCCACGCATGTGCTTGTGTTTGTTTATACATAACTAAAAATATCTACGTTAAAATATAATTGATACACATGTACCCAACTCTAAATAAAACTGCAGTAGACATTAACTTACCCTTTGTACGCGTCCGACAAATTATTACTTCTAAATATTGTATTATTATAATTATCTCAATAGGTAGGGTGCGGTGCAAGGCACAAAATTAGGGTTCAAATCACTAAGAGTTCTAAGATCAAACAGGTAGTTAGAGGTAAAGTTTAGAAATACTATATTCCTAATAATTGATTATTCATTACTTGAACAATAAGCCCACTAATTAGTCATTATTTTATTCCGGTGTTCTTAATCTTTTTCTCGAGCTAGCTTAAGTTTCCAATTCATGAAATCGCCCTTTCCTGTCATTAGCTAATGCGGTATTCCAAATCGGACGTAACGATTTCTCAACAGCTGTTTCATTCATAATATTATCTCTAGATTTAATTTCGATAGATTCTCTAATCAATATCGTCACCCTATCAGGACTACATACTGCTATGCGTTTTTTCCTTTTGTATAGATTTTCTCCATTTTTACCAATAATTTATTTCGTGCAATTTATTTGAGTCTTTGTGCTTTTCGATCATCCCCACGCAAAAATAAAAGAATGCATAAACTCAAATTACAATGTGGCCTGTTTGTGTTATAGACTATAAATTTAATAAATTTAAAATTTTAATTTAAGACAAAGACAGAATGTCTTTTTGTCATGTTTTATCAAATACCTTTCAAACATGTATAGGGATTAAATAGCATATTCTTAGTGATAAAGAAACCTAGCTTAGATAAGAATAGAACTGTCAGTCTCAAACGCATAGTTGTTCTTGTTTGTCAAGTTATACACAGAGAGAGAGAGAGAGAGAGAGAGGAAAACACAGAGAGAAGAGAAAGAGAGAAATATAATAGGAATAGATTTTATCAAAGAGTAACGCGCAGCGAACACATTTTATGCTCCTGTGACCAACAAATTAGGCAGCGGCAAATTCAGGTATTATACAGATAAAAGAAAATTATTAATTTTCTACATGTGGTTTGGTTATTTGTTTACTTTCTCGTGCAATCAACCAACTACGGCTTCAGTGGTCCATTTTGAGTGTTTCTCCATCTCCATCCAGCCATACAACTTCTCGAGAGAAAATTATATGCACGTCTTTAATTAATCAATGAGAATGGAACACATGTTCTAATAATATTTTTAAGGCTTAATTCAGGAAAAAATATGCCAGACGTTTTTTCTAACAAAACGCTTCTTTATAATCCGCGAAATTAGGTTGTGTAACGCGTTTCGCATAAAATATCATTATATGTGCAATAATGAGAGCGAATTTCTGTAAGACGTCACAAATATTGGCCTGGTGAGTCGGTTATAGTCTAAGGAATTATCGGTTGCGTGAGTCGTTACAAAATTCGTTACCTTGATATTAACACCAATACTAATTTATCTCACCTGCAGCATAACATAGAAAAACTACCGTAAATCCGTTAACTGCTTGAGCTTTAAAGAGGGCCGTTTAAATGGGTAACCGGCAGATGACGTGAATGAAGGGATTACACAAAGCAGAAGCAGGTGTCTTGAGTTGTTGACAGGTTTGCCTTTTGAGCTCAGTTGCCTTGATAATAATAGGGAAGGTGTTTTGGATACATTGTCAAGTGATTGCTGGACAGTTTGACAGGCACCATTATCAGGATTACCAGGATTTGCTAACGCTCTGCTGAGGGTCTCAATGAATCTTATTGGGAATATGTGCAGCATCACCGAGAAACTGACTATACGTATGGATCCTCGTAACACATTAAGCGATCACGATTGTCACGCGCAAGACTATTTGTGAGTCAGGGAACTGGCGGAAAACATCTCATGGGGAAAGGTTTGCGTGTATGGTTGTTGTTAGTAGTGCACCGCGTTTATATAAGTGAGCATTAAATGTAGCACGTGATTGGTCTACAGTCACGTCATATTGCACGCTTTACTATTGGCCCATTATCAGCCAATTAAAATTGTGCGATACGTGTTAATTTAATTAAATTTCGTCGATGCTTTACATGAGCATGCAATTTTTTATGCTTTTTTCAAATAACGAATAAAGATTCCTCAAATAACATTTTCCATTGCCCTTTAATAAACGAGATATCTGCGCTTCGGAATTGTGTAAGTTCCCGTAATTTAGCATATTTACTACTGCATTTGGAGGGGCACACAATATAATTTCACATTAACTAAGTTACTTTTTTCATTTTAAAATAACAATTTATTCTTTTAATTTTGCTTCATGTTGCTCAAACTAAATATCTGCTTAGCGGAAAAATCACAGAAACCGATGACAGCTAAATTATTAAGTAATTCACATACTTTCTTGCTATATTTCTAGGTTAGGATTTGCATCTGCAAAGCTACCGATTAAATTACTTTAGCTAAGGTTTCGATCTTAATATAAACACCTGATCCATTAAGTAAATACATATCTCGGTGTATGCTACGCATTTTATAGTGTAGAAAAAGTAAGTCATTCAGTAAACCGGTTTAGTCCTTAATGGGACATCAGAAATTTCCGCGGACAGGGCTCGAACCTGGGCAATTTAGGTTCAGGATCTACTGCTCTACGCACAGAGACACCCTGCTGCAAACTACGCGCACTTTTCAGTTATATACTTACAAATTTTTTACAGTTAGTCTTTCCTTTTAAATTGAGCCTATCTGGCATTCCTTTAGACATCCTCAATCTGTCCGCGGCATATTATGGCCCGTTCTTCACGAGTTCCTAATAAAGACGACACCGGTCTATTGGATGAATTGCCTTTTCTACACTATACAATGCTTAGTTTATCCTGACAAATGTATGTACATAATGAATCAGGTGTTTAGATCGAGATTTCAATCTTGATTTTAATAAATGCTATCAGTACCCGGACAGCCAATGTTCGTTTCATTATACTGATAAAATTGAGACCAAATTTTACATTTGTAAATAAAGCATTTTTTTAAAGGCAGACTTGTATGCCATGATCGGAAATTCCTTTTGTAAATCGCTCAGAATAGAACACAACTTGCCAGGTTGATGATTAATGAATCAGGATCTGCGTCAATGTAGCAAAATTTTAACTTCTAGGAAGCCAACGTTTTTTAGATTTATAGTTTTTTTTCATTTTTTATAAAGAAAATAATTTTTCATCGTTCCTAATTTAGACAAATATTATCTGAAGCTTTACGCTTATTTAATTACCGTAGAGAAGCAATTCTTTCCTTCGTGTTAACGGACTTACTAATTAAATATAACTAACAATTATTTCGGTGTATAAATAGAAAATAACAGCCACAAAAAAATATCATTTTATAATCCACAGCTGGAAGAAGAAACAAAACTTAACATCACCACTCCTATAATTAAACGAGCATTGGTTGCTCGATGGTTAGAACAAACCAATAACAAAGCAGCCGTGCCCAAGTTTAAGCTCAGTCCGCGGCAAATTCTAGACAGTACGTGATGAGCTCCAAATAAGAATGAAAAGGGGTCTACTGGACGAAACTGCCTTTTCAACAATATACAATACAAATTTATGTACTTAATGGGTCAGGTTTTTATATCAAGATTGCAAACTTGATCATTGTAATCATCACTCTTGTGCTAGCAAAGCACACTGAAACTGCCAATATCCGATCGAATCTTTTTTATTACCACAGTTCTGCGCAATTGGCCTCAAATAATAAAGTAAATACGCACAATTTGTTTCATTTAAGGTTCACAGCGTTATGTTGATCTTATGCATATTTTGCAGTTAATGATATATAGAGATATGTTCATTAGTAGATATTTGAGAAGACCATGCGAAAGAAAATTTTCTTATATCTGATAAAATTACTTTTTGTTTTTGCACACAGGAAGGGTACAATGAATTTTATTAAAGCTCGCATTTCAAAAGAATATATATATATCCACATCTATGTGCCATTAGCAGACCAAGCCATACATCAGTATAATTGCGGCTTTATCAAATTCCCGGTATACATAATCTCATCTCGTATGCACAATGCTGCAGGGGAGAGCAAATGTATCGAAAATTTTTGTTATGATTTTATTGTTACTATGTTACGGTAATCAAAGTTAAAAATTCTAAGCTAATAAAACAAAATATTTGAATTCTTTGAATCAAGTTTGCGAGCTTGAAGTAGCCACCAATCCCATTGTATTTAACCTGTCGTCGAACAGCATAAAAAACTTCTGCTAGTCGCAAAGCACTGACGCGTTTCGACCTTCCATGATAATCATCAGAGTACGACGGCAAATTGACCATCGAGGATCAAACCGTATTGAATATATATGGAAATCAAATTAGGATATGCGGCTCTCACCTCTAGTTGCGACTGGCGGAAGCTTTGTTATGTTGATCGACGACTGGCTAAACATAATGTGGATTGGTGTTTACTTCAAGTTTGCAAACTTGATTCAAAGAATTGTTACCACCACCCGCGCAATCAACTATTGTTTAAAAAACTTTAATTTCAAATACTGTGTTTTATTTTAAGCCGGGAACTCTAATATATCCAATTGCTTTTCAGGTATTTCGCACCTAGTAACTAATTATTTCAAATATATGACAGAAAGTTCCCTGGTCGGAAAGAGAGTGAATGTCAGAGTGATCCTTCAGTCAAAAATATAGAGAGAAAGGAAGAGATAGTATGAGCAAACTAATGGTTTTCATAACTATTAGTAAGCACACTGCGAAGTTAAGAAACTCCTAGAAATAATTGCATAAGAATATTTGCTTATATAACTAAAATAAATAATCTGACCAATATACATATATCTGTAAATATAATATCGTAACACTGTTATATATATATATATATATATATATATATATATATATGTATATATATAATTCTTCTTTTCCTATTTATTAATTTAATCTAATTATATATTTGCTATTCCAATATTTATACCCATTTAAATATATAGACATATATATGTAAATGTTATTATATATATTAAAAAGTTTAATGTGTGTATATGTACTATATCCATAATTGCAAATATATATTTTTATAGAATAAATCTATATACGGATAGCCCTTTCTATCTTTATATACGTCTATCTCCCACATTTTGAGTTTCTTTTTGAAAGAAACTTTTTAGCTGTTAACCATGTAGGACCACTTATTACGAAATTCACACCTTATATAATTATATATAATACATATAAATATGTATAAATAAAAAATATATATATATAAATACAGGCAACAGTGTGTGTCATATGTTTCTAATCTAATTTCCTTTCTCCTAACCTTTGCTAAATCTGTATACCATCTTCTGGAACATTTTATTGAGAAAGATAAGAATATAGGTATTGATATTGGTATCGGTCATTCGCAATCAGTTTGCTTTAAGCGGGGTTTCTTACTTAGGTTCCAACTTAATTCAGGTTCCTTTACCTCCCGTTTTCTGACCCTAGAAACTGATTTTTCTACTGATGTTACATTCATTACATCCTTCCCTGATTTGATTTTAAATCGACTCTCTAATTAGACTAACTAATCTGTCGCGGTTGCATAAAGCGATGCGTTTGCATTCATCCTAGTCTATTTCATCGAATGCCTAGCTAGATCTGATCTTTAAATGTGTCCATATTTGCAGGCCCTCTTGTGTACCCCTCTACGAAACATTATCGGTCGCATGGTTTTGCCTATATACCCGAGCTGGTAATCATTGCAAGGTATCGCATATATTCCTGATGTCTCAAAGTGTTCTAAATTTTCTTTTTGGTTAGGTAGTTTATTGCCTATAGTAAGCGATTTTCTTAAAACTGTTTTAATACTGTATTTAGCTTCTATTAGTCTATTTTTTCTGCTCTATTTTGAATCAGGTAATACCATAATTTTGTGCTTATCTATTTTTGTTTCCTTCTTTTCTTTGTTTACCATTAAATCTCAGAAACATCTTGTTTAATAATCTCGCCATTATACTTGAAAGATAGCCGTTTAGTTTGAATATTTCCTTTAATCTCCTCACTTCCTTATCTCTATTTTTTTAAATCCACAATTCTAAGACTCCTTAATATCATGGATTTAAGAATGCCCATTTTAATTCCATATGGGTGATTTGAGAAGAAATTAAGGAGTCCGAAAAGTATCTTTTCTAAAAATATCTCTTTCCAATCTGGGACCATTCCCTTTAATTTTCAACTCCATAAAGGGTGTTCCATCATTATTCTCCTTTCTCATATAAGCTTTAATTCACCTAACTGGTTGGCTAACTCGAGAAATTTATTCAACTGTTTCAAAATTATAAACATGTCATCCAGGAATCTCACATAAAAGTTTGGCTTGAGAGGAGATTTTAACAACAGATTTTTTCAAAATAGTGCATAAAAATATTAGCAACCGGACTGATAGTATTGTCCCATACGGACACATTGAACTTTTATATATATATATATATATATATATATATATATATATGTGTGTGTGTGTGTGTGTGTGTGTGTGTATGTGTGCAGATTTAGTTGTTGAATTAGGGTTTTCATGTGCTCTAGACATATGCATATATTGAGTTTAGTTACTGAGACAAATTCGATGTTTAAAACTATTGGTGAATCAAAAAAAAATATATACATAGAATGGTTTCGGAACGAGTTTACCACATTTTTTTAAATCTGCTATTGTGAGTATTGTGCTGTGTATAGTTCCCTAAGGATGGTGCTAGAAAGAAGGCACCGAAATGTCGCCGCTAAACAAAGATGTGACAGAACCGCATTTCCCTAGGATAATATGAACGATTAGTCGATTTGATGAATTTCATTTGCTGCATAATGCAATGTATAGTTCTATACTGGCAAATATATATATATATATATATATATATATATATATATATATATATATATATATTGATAATCTGACATTCAAGTAAAGCAACCATTTAGAAGGAAGATTCCGTAGAAAATACGTTATCTGAATTCGAACAAATGTTCATAAAAAGTGTAGCACACAATTTGTAGTAAGCAAATACTTGTCAAACTCGACGGATCTTATATTGAGAAATATAATAAATAACCAAAGTTACTATCCAATTTGATCAATAAATAAAATATGATTAGAAGAGACTACGTCACGCTAAACCAGTTGATAGTATTAGTTCATATAAATTAAATTGACTTTATCATCTACCAAAAGTGGCGCTATAATTGTTTGAAAAAGCACAGATTTTATTTTCTATTAATTAAAATTAATCCTTGCAGTGGCACTTTGTTTACTATTTAAGCTGAGCCACTAATTACCACGAAATTTGTGTGCGCATTTGACTTTGATATATTCTTCTTCTTCTACGTGAGCTTACTTGATTACTCGAAACACTTTGCGTAGAACATGAATGCATATAAGTCTATTCGCCGTAAACCAGTGTCTATAACTATTACTTGTCCATTTGTATGTGTCCTTGACTAAAGTCGATAGTAAAATTTCAATAGGCAAAGATAAGTAGGAAATTTATCAGATATGTTGCTTCCACTTTTTCTCTTTAATTGTCTGTAAATAAAAATGTTTATGAATTATCGAAACGCGAAACGAATAAAAGATTGAAATAGGAGAAGTGTATGAAATACGGAAACGTCCAATCATTTATGAACTTTATCTCTAATGCAGACACAATGTTAAATCGTCTTGTTTCTGCATGAATGAATCTGTCTGCAATTTGTTTATCATCGGCTTTTTATGAATTGGTAATTTTATTTGATTTGATAAATACACAGAGAAAAAACGCACGTGTTTTCATTAATTTTTATACACAAACAAAAATATTTATTCACCGTTTCATTAGACACAGGTGTTTAAATAAATTCGTTAGAAGAAAATCATCATCATACCTCATCATTATGAAAAGCCATATAAAAGCCAAAAGTGACTAATTTTTCACTGCCATATAACCACTAGTGGTTCATGGTTAAATGAGGACTGTAATAGAACACTAGGTCACCCATTCCTAGTGAGGGCGGTTTGTATTTCGAGTTTGCCTTCTCCTGGATAGTCTGCCAACCAAGGCTGTTGAACATTATCTGCCCAGATGCCAGTGGCCAAAGTATCCGTCAGCAGCCGAAACTTGCCCTTCGCATCTTGACTAAAATTGAATCAAATCTTACCCAATAGTTTTCTTGTGGCCTTTTTCCAGTGGAGTATTCAGTTTTTTAATCGTACCCTGATTTTTTCACAGAATGAACAATGTTGTGCTCTAGTTGTGAAATGGTACCTTGAAATCATCCCGAACCTATTTTTGCTTACCTGATCTTGACTTTTGATAATCGTTTTCAGGAGCACTGGGCGACGTCTTCTCTAGTTGCCATTTAGATTGGTATAACAATCAACACTAAATAAACCTTATTCCTAGTCACTATTCTCTCTTTGTTTTAATGGATTTGAGAACTCCTTCGCTAAATTTAATTTGAAGAATGTATCAATGTTTGAAAATCCACCGGTGTTTCAACGAAATTATTTTTTTTAAATGTATTTGGACGATTTTTTGTAATAGATTTTGGTTTAAATTATATATTTTTCCATTTTCTGTCGGAATCAGTTTCAGTTTTTGTTAATTTTTGATAAGAAATGCGAAATATTGCATGCATTGTTGTGTATCGATTTTCCATCTTACAAAAATATCATTCCCAGCCATAGCTCATTGTTATTAAATTATAGCTTTGCTAAATATAGATGTTTTTATATTTTACGCAACGTCAAATATTTCTTCCATGGAATTATTTTGGACAAAATTAAACCTTGTCAGCTAGTTGTACAGACAATTCGTTCCATTTTATGAATATCTCCGTGATCAAAACACATTACGTCATTACAGCTGAGCCAGATTAATACTTTTCATAAATTCTTTATGCGAGTAAATCCCAAATGCTTGTTCCAACTATTAGGATGCTAAAAATCCATCCTAGGACCTATGGCAAATATACTAAGGTGATCATACTGCAAAATTAAGCAAACGGGTTATGCTCAGTTCATAACAAACCCTACAGGTTTATTTAGCTTCGCAATAAAGATGTTGCAATTTACAGCTTCTGCTACGCGTAACAGATTTATGTTTCTGGATTTTTTGTTATTATTAACACCGTGTTCAGCTTTTGCAAAATAGTTCTCCCTTTTGCCAGCTAAATCAATCTAAAATGCTCTTTAATTCTATTTTTCATGTACGCCTTTAAAAGACAGATAGAAGGGCCACATTTTACGCAAGACTACTAATATTTTTAAACAGCTATAGCGCTTATAATAATGATAATAATCAATAATTAAAGTAAAGGTTGCGAACTCGTAGTAAACACCAATACTATTATATTTAAATAGACGTCGAATATCATTTTAAAAAATACCGTCAGTCACACGTACCGACACGTTTCGACTTGCAATGATGATCATCCGAGTACAACGGCAAACTAAATAGCGAGGATCAAACCGCAAAGCATATATATATATATATATATATATATGGAAAGCAAAACTATATAGGCGACTCTCACTTCTAGTACTCTCGCATACATTTTAATAGACTGGAATTGTCAGCAGTACAAATTCTATGCAGTCACGAGCATTAACTATTTGCAGCTTTCGCCACATTTATGGTTAATACAGTTAAACAATCAAAGATTAAGCGAGTTGTACTAACAAGTCTTTAAATCAAGTTTGTGAGCTTGAAGTAAACACCAATCCCATTGTATTCAACCAGTCGTTTAACAACACATCAAAACAACCGTCAGTCACACTTACAGACGTCTTTAGAACCTCCATGATCATCATCAGAGTAGGACGGCAAACTGACTGGCGAGGATCAAACCGAAATGCGTACGTATGGAAAGCCAAATTTGTCCAGAATTTTCACTAATTATACAATCATTGATTTTGGGGCTGGTGGTAGCAATTCTTTAAATCAAGTTTGCGAGCTTGAAGTAAACACCAATTCCATTGTATTTAACCAGTCGTCGAACAACATAGCAAAACTGCCGCCAGTCGCACGCACTGACGCGTTTCGACCTTCCAGTTTGCCGTCGTACTCTGATGATGATCATGGAAGGTCGAAACGCGTCAGTGCGTTGCACCTGGCGATAGTTTTGTTATGTTGTTCGACGACTGGTTAACTACGATGAGCTTGGTGTTAGATTCAAGCTCGCAAACGTGATTTAAAGAATTGTTAGCACCACCTGCGCAATCAATTAATGTTTAATTGTATTGTGTAAATAATCATTTTTTTAATTGTCGACTTTCGGGAGTTTATTCCTTATATTTATGCATATCAATTGTTCTTTTTAAAGAAAGCTTTCCAATAAATGCATGCCAAAATATCCCATTTGTTTTTCAAACGCATAATAATGGCAGAATTAAAAATTAGCTATAAGGCCTTGCTGCATCAAAACGTCGTTTCTTTAAGTTCTTCGCACAATGCCATTTTGTAAGACATATTGAAGGTTAAATCTTGTCATTTCGCAAAGTTTCGGTGAACAGCACAATGATTAAGTGAGTGTAAACACTCATTTCGCTTAATTTAATTATCCATTTATTGTTTAGGCGAATAAACTTTTGTCAGATGATCAAGGAAGGTCGAAACACGTCAGTGCCTTGCGACTGGCGGTAGTTTTGTTATGTTGTTTGATGACTCGTTAAATACAATGGGGTTGGTGTTTACTTCAAGCTCGCAAACTTGATTTGATGAATTGTTACCACCACCCGCGCAATCAATTATTGTTTAAACTTTTGTCAGATCTTTGTCACCCTTGACATCTACTGTATTCCGTTTAAAAATTTGCCGCATACATTTTGGTTCTTCTTTTTTGAGCACCATGTCAAATAGAAGCATGAAATCATTTTTAGAGGTTTAGATTGATAAATTTCAGGTATAGTTTTACTATTTAACCTTGCGTGATGTGTGTCAACTAGTGAGTTTGTAATGCAAGCCTTCATATAATTAAAATTTTGTGCAGTTTTTAGTTCATCGAAGAGAAACTACTTTGATGTTTTCTATCTATGTGACCGGACGTATTTTATATTTTTGTCTTATATTCATTTCATCTTATTGAATCTATTCACTAAAAATCTTTTTATATATATATATATATATATATATATATATATATATATACCGAATTTTAATGAAGTTTTTGTCTGAATAGTGACTTCCATGCAATATTACTAGAACTGTACCTTTCAATACATAATTTTCTAAATGTTTATACTGAGGCTCTATTATTTTAATGGTATTACTGATTGACTATTTTTGTTGCGGACTTTTGAAATAGAAATTTAAATATGTCTTATTTATCCCTCCTGAACTATTCAGGTCACCTATAAGTAAGTAATGTCACATAAAGAGAGTATAATAATCCTTCAGACGCCAGCAGAGTGGAGATTTGACGTAACAACGCTAGGTTCGCTATAATAAAGATACAAGTGAATGTAATTATATTTATGTAAATCGATTGTATTTGTAAACACACGGAAATGGTAAATCTTTATTTAGAAAAACTTCGGTAATTTAATTAATAAAATCAATTCATTTTTGTAATTATATTAAAAAAGCGCATAAACAGAATGTAATACAGATACCTACAGTAAAGAGATGAAATAAATAATTGTGATTGGTAGACAAGACAGAAAACATACAATGCCGGGGGTCTATAAAGTGAATGCTAATAAAGATTCATAATGAAGTACATTGCAGCAGAAACAAGGTATTGCTTCAGATATTAAAATAATTCATTTTATATAACTCTCAGTCTAGGGGTTTTTTTCACAAATAAAGCGCATTGCCAATTTTTAAGGGACATTAAACATTTACGTGTGCTTTACATTCAGTAAATTACAGTAAGTCTTTGTGAACAACGTTTACAAGGTAATTATTAACTATCCCGTCGTGAACAGAATTTAGCTTAAACAATATTATAAAGCAACAAGCATTTTGGGAAGAAAATTATTGACTTTTTTATTGTAATCATATTTAGATCATGGCTTCTATTGATTTGAAAGCAATGTACTGAAACAGATTATGTGCTAGCGAAGGAAAAAATGAAATAAATTTGCGTGAATTCAAGGTAGGATATCCGCTGATAAATCTCTGAAGATATCTTCCACTCGTACTTTAGGTTTAGAAGTTTCAAATTGAATTAAAATTTACTGCTGCACGGAAGGTGTATATTCCAAATAGATTGAATAAAGTCTTACAGAAAACAGACAAAAAACGAGACATCATGAAGTGTGGAATTGCACTAGTGTTCAGATGGATGTAAAAAACAATTTTATTTTCCACCCATTACTATGTAAAAGAATGAGAATGAGACGTGTAATGTTAAAAGGAAACAAGTCAAAAGTTATTTGAAACGGAAAAAGTTGTGCAAATAAAAATGTTGTTGAAGACACTTCGCGAGGCTGTTTCATACGGAATATTAGAATTCAGATTAAATTAATAAATAGACAAATAATTGTAATGTTGACATGAATGAATATGATGAAGTTGATCATGACGAAGATAAGAAGGTGGGGACAATGATTATTATTTGGATGATAATGGTTGTGATTATTTTACTGTAAATGAGGGTGTTGATAAATACGAGTAGGCGGAGGATAACTACGATGTACTTGAGGATAACAATGATGAGAACGATGAATATGTTTCAGATGGTAATGATGTAGATGATGATAAGTTGGTTGATGACAATGACGGTTATATCAAATATCACTTTAATCATGATGATTTGGATAATGATGATAAAAAGTTTCAATCGGATGATTATAATTATGATAATAATGACGATGTTGATGAGGATGATAATGACTAAGATTATTCTGATAATGATGATGATTTTGACGGCGATGCTGATGCTAATAATGAGGATGACGATATTAAAAATGGTGATAATGATTAGAATTACGATGATTATGGCGACCATAAATTTGTAGATGATGCGGAAGTTGATGAGGATTGGAAGAGAGAGGAGGAAGATGCTTATTATGAGATTAATTATGTTGATAACAATAATCGTTTTGATGACGATGTTGATGATGACTAATATGAGAATAATAATTTTCATTATCATAATATGGATGATGATGGCTTAAATGATGTTTTTGGTGAAAATAAAGATAAAGTTTATGTCGATGATGACTATCATAATGATAATGAATATTTTTCTAAATTTGACTTTGATAATATTTATGGTGACGATCGTGTTAACGACAAATTTTATGATCTAGATAATGATTTTGATGATAATGATGGTGATAATAATACTTACTGTTGTTTTAATAAATACGTTGTTTTTATGCTAATAATGAGGATGAAATAGAGGATGATTATTATAATGAAGACGAATGATTATGGTGATTATGAATACGATGTTGTTGCTGCTGATGATAATGGTGATAATTATTCCGGTGAAGACGATTCTTATTTTGATGATGATGATTATTATGATGATGATGATGTCGATGATGATGATGATGATGATGATGATGATTATTATTATTATTATTATTATTATTATTATTATTATTATTATTATTACGATAATATTGAAGACGTTTATGTCGATTGCGATTACGTTGATAATTATGGTGATGTTGACGAGAATTATGATGAAACAGGAATTTGAGATTTAAATGCTTACATAAAGGACAAAAATGGAGAAAGAAGTACTACCGTGATGCAAAAAATGCCAAATTGTAGACATTGCTGAAGTTAAACGAAATGAATAGTAGGATCGTCAGTTTTTAAATGTGTAGAACATGTATTCTTTTGTATAAATTACAAAACCCCTTTGTTCCTTCTAATCAACCGATTAACTGTAGAAGTTAAACGCATTATAGAATGCAGTGAAAATCGAAAAAAAACGGACCATGAATGGTAATACAAAAACCAACTATTTTACCATAATGCTCAAATAGAATAAACATAACTAAATAGAGATTGGCATGGAGTTAAGCATACCCCGTGTTAATACGTGTGAGAAAACAAATTGTTTTGTCTGCGCATTTCTTGAAAAAATATTCTTTCAATAATTGCCTCCAAATAGAGAAGGCTATCAGACCACCTTGTCTTAATTAATAGTTTTTGTGCATCGGAATTTTTCGCATGACACCATGTTCAGTTATCGATCGGTCGGTACGTTCTCTGACAAGTGTAAGTCCAATTTTCAACTGCATGCGCCTAAATAGGAGTTCTAGCTCGTATAATTCTCATTAGAAATAACGTTGAATGCCGATTTTTTACGGAATTCGTCATTCACACCACGTAGATGTGGATTTTTAATGGATTTTACGTGAACTGAAAAAGTTTCAACGGTAATCTATCTTTCATGCGTCTTATTGACTTCTCGCATTTATGTTGTAAATAAATATTCACCCGTTATCAGTCTGTTGCGAACGCATTCTTAAATGGTTTTATTACGTATTTAGGCTTATAGCTATCTAAAAAAATGTGGTGTTTAATCTATAAAAGAGGCATGTTGCACAAAAGGGAATAGATTAATTACTTCTTCTTTGTGGTGAGGCACAAGTTGTCCGCTTCAGATAGACAGTGGTGTTTAATCGTTACTTATAAGAGTAAAACGTATATCCTCCAACTTAGTCGGCAAACAATTAGGCGAACGAAAACGTAAAGCTTGTTTTCCAATTTTATTAGAAGAATGTGCTGACATATAGAAATTGTGCTGTTTTTAGATCGTGCCATAGACCATTCTGTTCAATGTGCCATCAGTTTTACTCCTAAACAAAACAGCATAAAATGCCAAACTATCGGTTTTCTTATATTATTTAAATCAAGGATGCGATTGTGATATAAAAATCTGACTCATTATGACATACATTTTGTCAGTATAAACTAAGTATTGTATAGTGGGGAAAAGGAAATTCATCAAGTAGACCGGTTTCGTCCTTTTTGGGAACTCATCATGTACTGGCCAGAATTTGCCGCGTGTCTGATTCGGAATTTAGTGCTCTAACCACTGAGCCATCCGGTTTCATTCTATACAACAAGTATTTCTTAGTCATCCTTTCCTTTAGATGGAGTTTATATGGCCTAACTTTAGACCTGACTCTGCATCTTAACACCACCTGTCTGTCACTATATAACAGACACCACACTATCTGGTGACTGGGTATTGAATTGAAAATTTATATAATTACTGAACATTGTCTGTGCTAACGTTGATAGGAATTACTTTAATCAAGGTTGCGATCTTGATTTTAACACCTGACCCATTAGCTACATACATTTTTCAGTATAAACTGAGCATTGAATAATGTATAAAATGTCCAGTAGAAAGATATCGTTCTTATCGGGAACTCGTCACGTACTGTCCAGATTTTCCTTGGATACGACGGCTTCGTAATATGTTGCTCTAGCACTGAGGCAACCTGCTATAACCTATGCGGAACCTTCAGTCACGTTCTAATTAATGTTTCTAGGTTTGATTTTCCTTTAGATGGACCCTATTATGGCATACGTTTAAACCTCCAGTTACCTAAAGCTATTAATATTGATTTAATTATCGCCTTTAAAGTAAATTTAAAGCGAGTATTCTGATTCAAGCATAATTGGCGTGAAAATAAAGTAAAAGTTAAAAACCGTTTGTAGCGGAGAACTAATGCATATGCAAGTATGTATTAGGTGTTACGAACCTAGACACAAATTAGTGCAGTTGTGATCAGAAGGATAAACCAATGAATGCATGAACGGAAAGTATAATCTCATGCACATTCGTTTCGTGTTTACTGACAACTCATCAGTAGGAGCCGGTATTACGCCCATTACCTACTTTATATTTGAGTGAGGAATGTGGGATAGTAGGACGGGACAATCTCCTATGGGATAATTGGACGGTGCAATCTCCTATGGGATAGGATTAACAACAATCTTTGCAATTCTATTTCTTGCTGTTTTAAATTTTTTAAATATTCTTCCTTAAATGCTGAAAAACAAATCCAATAGTGTCCTTTAGAAGGATATTATTAAATTCTGATAGTTTATCATACGAACACGTTCAAAGGTGACTCACCTACAATATTTTCCCTTTTCGAAAAATTCAAACTATTCTTTTAAGCTGTACTCATTTATGTTATCTATTACCGGCTGCAATAGGTTGTCCGACCAAATGGCTAATACATGTGTTGGCGTATTTTTCATTATAACAATAGGTCCCAACAGAATATCATATTTAAAAAGGCCTACGATACACATGTGCATATATATATATATAGTATATATATATAGAAAGTTATAGTATATATATATATATATATATATAATTTATATAAATCCTGGCTTTGCAATTGAATATGGGTGAAAACTGGTCTGACTCGGTGTACTTCTATTTTTACTTTTGGCTACTTGGTAAGTGTATATGCGTATGTTTCCATGTGTGTGTTTGTTTGCGTCTAGGGGTATTTAACATTAATTGATTGCGCGGGTGGTTGTAACAATTCTTTAAATCAAGTTTGCGTTGTATTGCAAATTGATGTCTGAAATCTGGTCATTCTTGTATTGATAGATTGAGAGTTAACAAACTGTTTGTATTGTTGGCTGTAATGTGTACGATTTTTTTCTCCGAGTTTCATCTTTCGTTTCACATTGCTGCTCCATTTTTTCTGCCGCCTTGGTAACTGCGCAGAGTGTATGGATTGCAGTTTGAATTTTAAGCTTTTATTGAAATTTCTTTCGCTGTTAACAATGGTTGGGATACCGTATGTGCATCTGTTTTTCGTTTTCATCGAATTTTTATTGAGTCTGGTCCAGTTAGTGTTTGGATTTGCCTGGATGCTTTTATATATATGATATATATATATATATATATATATATATATATATATATAACTAGAAATGATTCAGTTGGCTATTATATTTAAAACATGTGTGCATCACTTTAAACGAAGCTGCTGTCAACAGAAATTAATTTATTCTTTTTACGTGTCAGATTAATTATTTTTTTATATTTTACATTTGAAATGCAGTTTTACCGACGTGATCTCAATAGACAGGGTGGGGTTAAGACACAAAATATCATATTTAGTAAAATAAAAAGCTAAATTAGGATTTAAAATGAAAGAAATGATGGTTAGACATTAAAATTATGAAAATTAGTTAACGAGATAACAAGCAATCTAAGGAACGACAATAAAAGACCTTTAAATAGCGCGCAAATCACTATGAATTTTAAAATACATTCGAACGGTTACATGACTCAATATAGGTGGATGTTATTCTCAATAATTGATTAACCATTACCTGAATAACAAACCAACTACTAAACACTTGGTAATCCGATATTACTAATCTTTTTTCTGGAGCTAGCTTCAGCTTCTGATTCGTGAAATCCTCTTTTCCTTTCATTAACTAATGCTGCATTCGAAATTGAAGCAATTGACTTCTCGACAACTGCTTTGTTCATAATATCATGTCTAAATTTAATTTTGATAGATTGTCAAATCAAGTTCGACAACTTGTTACGTCTACATATTGCTATGCGTCTAAAATCATTCCACTTATTATGTCAGACCCTGTTTTCAGTGAACGAATAAAACGATCTCAATTTTAAGGTGAATTTCGTTGAGTTGTCAGTTGTTTCAAACTTTGCTTCTGTTATTATATAATTTTCACTTCTCGGAAATCAAAGTTTTTTTTTATATTTAACAGATCTTGCTTCTAAACGGCTCAGCCTTTTCTTTGATTAATTAATGAAGACCGACCTACCGTTCTATTTTCTCACATTCCTCACCCAAATATGTAATGGGTAAAGGGTCTAATACCGCCTCCTAGAGATGTGTCCCCAGTAAGCACGAAATGAATGTGCACGACATTATATTTTCCGTTCATGCTGTATTTGGTATACATCCTAATTTGTAATTAGGTGAGCAACATATAATCCAAAATTGCATACATATTAGTTCTGTTGTAACAAATTAGTTCAGTTGTGACCAGAAGGATAAACCAAAGGCAGCATGAACGGAAAGTATAATCTCATGCACATTCGTTTCGTGCTTACTGGCGACTCATCAGTAGGAGCCGGTATTACGCCCTTTAACCACTATATATTTGGGTGAGGAATGTGGGATAATAGGACGGTACAATCTCCTAGACGAATGTGTAAACCTGCAATAGTGAAGCTAACATCATATAGTCTACGACAATGCGACTTCAACGCTAACTCACACTATATAATATATATACCGAGTCTGTAAAGGATACTAACACTATGGCTATTGTGTTAGTAACCGATACCAACATTATAGTACCGAAAAGGTACATGGTACTAACACTATGGTTTCCAAGTCGGTACATGGTACTAACATGATGGATATCAATTTATGCTATAGTACACCGAAATTGAGAATTACAACTATTTCTGAACACCTGTTACTCCAGTAAATCCATACACTCTGGCCTTGATCGATATCAGTTATCACATTTCGCGGTAAGCATGACATCATTTAATTCAACACCTAATACAGATTTGCAAATATATTAGGTCTCCGCAACAAACAGTATTTAACTGTTATATATTGAATTGAATGATGTCATGCTTACCGCGAAATGTGATAACTGAAATCGATCAAGTCCAGGGTGTTTGGATTCACTGGAGTAACAGGTGTTCCGAAATTGTTGTAATTCTCAATTTCGGTGAACTATAGCATAAATTTATATCTATTTTTACGTTGGTACCATGCACCGACTCGAAAACCATAGTGTTAGTACCATGTACCTTTTTGGTACAATAATGTTGGTATCGGTTAATAACACAATAGCCATAGTGTTAGTATCCTTTACAGACTCGGTATATATATTATATAGTGTGAGCTAGCGTTGAAGTCGCATTGTCGTAGACTTTATATGATGTTAGCTTCACTATTGCAGGTTTACACATTCGTCTAGGAGATTCTACACTCCCATTATCCCACATTCTTCACCAAAAATATATAGTAGTTACAGGGTGTAATACCGGCTCCTACTGATGAGTCACCAGTAAGCACGAAAAAAACGTGCACAAGATTATATTTTCCGTTCGTGCTACCTTTGGTTTATCCATCTGGTCACAACTGAACTAATTTGTTACTAGGTTCGCAACACCAAATGCATACTTGCATATACATTAGTACTCCGCAACAAAATGTAATTAAGTGTTATATATTAGTTCTCTGTCACAAAACAGTATCTGACTGTTATAATACAGAGACTGATTCAGCCTTTACGTAGTTGCTTGTCCTCTACCACGCAATGTCAAATGTTGGAATACCCTATTTTTGCAAAAAGACAAATTTCATTCAGGCCATACGACGGTTATAAATCAAATGTGTACTGAATAGAGTTTTTCATGTCATGCATTTCTAAAAATGAAATAACTGGGCGTGACGGCTTCTCCGCTATATAGTAGACCAAAATTCATCAATTTCTTTGCGAAAAAGCGTGAGAATAGATCAGGTTTCCAAAATTACCTGTCATACAACCGCCAGATTGCCGTACGTTGGGCTATTTTACATGCCAGCGAAAGCACTGCGCTACATTACACATTCTAAAAAATTAAACCTAGGTATAAATGGTTTGAGTAGGTTAAATAAATGCCTAAATTTCAATTTCATTTTTACGTTATATGCACTTTTGCGATGACAATCGAAATAGGGCCACACCAGACTAAATTCAGAAAA